>KL261832.1:8100-60778 GCA_000699545.1 Podiceps cristatus | reverse complement strand
AAACCCAAACCAAAAAACCCCCCCAAAACCCCAAAGCACTCAACTCCCAAACCAAAAATCAAACAAACAATGCCAAAACCGAAGAAAGATTTCAGGGTTATGACAGCTCCCTTCAAAAGTTAAGCTGTTTAAGCTCATCGTTTTTAGGCACTAGGTCTGGTGTTGGAAGGCAAGGAAGAGAATATGGACTGATTGAGAAAACACACTGACTACTAGAATAGCAGCAGAAAGACATTTGCATTTGTACCAGATTTGGGTATGCCAAGTTCGTAAGAGGACATCAGCTGGGAGGGTGCTATAGGAAATTTCAGGGGCAGCACTACCAATGGAGGAGAGGATGGGAAGGTTCCTGGCCTTCTTGGTGTAATGAGAGTTGAGTGCAAACTGGGTTGGAAAGATCTAACCAGTACCAAAGAAGGGATAAAAATTTTCTTGTTGCTAGGTGGAGAAAGGCAATATATTGGCCTTTAAAATGGGATGTTGGCCAGTTGCTTGCAAGTCCTTGCCAGCAATGTGATGGTCAGAAGACGGGAAGAAATATTCATCAATGCAGCAATGAGGTTTTTGGATATGTCTGCTGAATGACACATGATGTGGTACTGAGGGCTTTTGTCTTTGCCTTGGTAGAAGCCAGACCATGGGGGGAGAAAACCCCACAAGGGCCCCAAAATGCTGCATCCCAAAGGGGAGGATGAAACTGTGGTACCTAATCCCCAGAGTGCTCTTGGTCATTAGATGAGGTTGAGGGGAATGAAAGGCTGCCATTGTAAGATTAAACATTCACATATTTCCTTCATAGCTGGCATTTATAGCTATAAGAAACTATATTCTGTGTGAGTTCAGGAGACTTCAAGCACTGATAGATGTACAAGCATATCACATTAGAGTTTTACTTATCAAACTGCACCCATTTACAATCTTTGTCATGCTTTGTTCTCTATATAGTAGTAAATTCCTCATTGTAGAACAGCTTATCAAACTTTTCAATCGTTAAAATAATTCCCTGCCTACTTCTGAAATGTTCTATAATGGCTATAAAGAAGAGAAAAAAGAAAAAAAAATATCTTTACCTTCTTAAAATAACTCAGAATGTAAGAGAGGGCTTTGAGTTCAGTATTGTTATTCCTGTTCTCTGGCTTAATTTTGCTAATCCTGTTATTGACTTGGTATAATGGGCTCACTTTATGCTTTATTCCTATAGATTCAAGAAGCAATCTGGCTCAAGACTCAGCCTTTTGTTTTACCAGGATGTCCGTTATTGGCTCTCACAAGTCTCTCAGTCTACTTATGAAATATGGGAAATGATGTTTTTAATTGCTTTGGTTGCTACAGTTCTATTGCAAATGAGTATGTTGATGGATTTAATCCAGTTCATCACAGTGCCTCTTTCCATACCAGGTTTTGAAATAATAGTGAAGATCCCCAAATAAATAAGTAGCTATGGAGGGCTGTGGCTACACAACCTTCTTTTTTTTTTTTTTTTCTGGGAAGGTGGCCTCTTTAAGCTTCATTCGGAGTTGATGGTGAGAGACATAATCCCCTGATGCTGAATCAGGGCATCTGAATGATGTTCCTGGACTGACCCTTCCTCTCTACAGGAACCTATTTTTCTTCACTGACTATGCAGGAATCATGGGAGCCTTGTCTCCTTATGTTAACACAAGTCTTTGAATAACTGCTGAGGACTTTATAACCTTTTTCTCCTAATGAGGTTCATTAGTGTAATTTAAATCTCATTAAGTTAATTGTACTCTCTTAGACTATGCATCTCTGAAAATGCATTTAAAAAACAAGAGGGATGTTGAAGTACTCAATTAACATTTGGATAAATTTTCCTTGTAGTTATGCTTGTATCTGGAACAGTTTGGCTAACTGAAGGGATATTACCCATAAAACATTAGTAAATTATTGTGAAGTAATTGTCTTTTCTATCAAATATATCAGTATTCTTCCTAGAAAATCAATCCTTTAAAGTGATTAAAAAAATCAAGTGTTCCTAGAATATTTTCATTCAGGGTGTGGATCTATATATCCAAGTCTTGCTGTCTGTAGGTACCGTTTAAAATACAAATCAGACTGCCCCCGCTTGTGGGATCACTCCCAGGTGCATTGAGATGAATCCTGTTGTCCCCTTGTGAATGAGTTCTTACCACTTCCTTTGTTAAGACTGCATTTCTTTAAGAGGTCTTCCAAACAGAGGTATCCCAAACTCCTGCTTAGCCTTCAAAAAAATTTGGCTACTGCCTGAGGCTGTAAGACAGAAACAGCAGCATCTGCACTCGTGTATTAGAAAGCTATTTGACACATTCATGTCACCAGAAAAACTTCTCAAATCGTTGTTTCCCTAAAGAAACATCAGGCTTCAGCCTGGAATGAGCACTTGCTCAAAAAGGTTGGTGTTGCTTGCTGCAAGCAGTTAGACTTTGTGCAGGACCCGGGAAGGGAGGCTCTCCAAGTTTGGCAGCTGTTGCCAGCAAAACGCTGGTTTGGGCAGGGCAAATCCAGCCAGCTCTACCGTGCTTGAGGAATGAAGCAATCTCAAGTAGGCAGTTCTTAGTAGAACTAGTATGTAGGTTTTTGTAGGTCAGAGCTTACCTCTGGGCCCTCACAAAGGCTGTGATTTTGACCGGGAGCATACTGGGACTGTGTGTTCATAGACTCCATCTGGTGAGTGAATAGGATTCCTCCTTCATCAACTTTTACTTCTAGTGCATATCTCTGATCCGGCCCACTGAGACCAGTACATAGAAGTAATGAGCTCTAGACATGGCAGTGGGTGGAGATCAGGCTGACAAGAGGGGCAAATATGAACTACTGTTTTCATTTCTTGATTATAAACAGATATTCTTCAGTTTTTCATGTTTAAGTTACCGCTTCCACATTCCAGCTCACTTGCATTGCTGTTAAAACCTCTATGAACATTCATGAGGATCTCGAACATTAGCAAAAGAACATCTTCTATACTTTCCTCCCCATACTGTTGTCACTTGGCTTTCCGGATTTGACTCTTGGTCAACATTACAAATCTTTCTTGGGCCTGTACCTTACTGGGCTGGTAATGTCTGTAATGAATGTAAGTCATGAGTTATGGTGAAAGACTTCAAAATCCCAGAGATAACTGTGAGATAAGCCTGTACTAATTAGTAAAACTTGTGATTAAAGTAAGTATGTGGTGGGGAATGAGAGAAGAGGGGTTGCTGCAGCAACAAAAGCTGTGCAGGTGTTAAATATGCTGATTATAAGCTTGAACTCCTTGGAGAAAAGGAATGGTAACGGCTTAGTGCTGACAAAAAAGTGGTTTAGAAGGAAAATTGAAGTATAACTTGGTTGGGAATGTAGTAGTGTTACTTGTGTATTTCAAAGTGAAAAAGTCGCTCTCCATTCTGCTTTGCACTGGGGGAATTTAATGTTAAATTTGGAGTTTGTAACAGGAGTAAGAATCAAAGAGCAAGGAGGACAATTTGGCTTCCAAAATCAAGATGATAGACTAGTGCAGTACTTGGTATCAATTCTTGTAATGGTCGGTACATTTCCAGTAGAGAAGTATCCGTAAAACAGAGTTGTGCATTTCCTGAAATGGCAGAGGGAACGTAAGGCTGTTCTCTAGGCTGTGGGACCATAACTGGGGAATAAGTGCGAGGGATGACCACCATCACTGATGTGGCTGGAGACCAAAGAGCAGCAAAAGGAAGGCTGCTGTCAGCCAGCACGCTGCAAAGTTGTTTTCATCTTTAATGCTCCCTCTATTCCAAAAGCAAGGATTTTGTTGTTGTTGTTGTTATTGATGTTTATTTAAAATAACATATTCCTTGAATCATATATCTTTCCTGGGAGGAAGAGGTGAGAATAAACTATTGACAATTTTGGTCAGGTTACTTGGTATATAGTACCAGAAAGCACTGTGAATGAGCTCCTATAAAGGAAAAAGCAGTAAGGGGAAACACACTCCAACTGGAGGGCACAGAAGTCTGTAGATAAACACCCTAAAAAGAGGCAGGAGAAACATCAAAGCAGTTCTGAGGTCAGAAAACTACCAGATAACATAAAATTTTACCCAGAACATTAAGAATTAGTAAGGGGATATGGCAAGTGGGGTGCCTTTGTGAGCTTTTTTTTTGCCCTTGGTGTTTTGTCAATGAGAAGATATTCCAAGAGGAGAAAAATGCCATAGTGGTCAAATTATGAAGGAGAATTGACCAATAAGGAGTCTGGACTATAGCTCAAGAGGTCAGGCTCTCATCAGGTTTTCATCTTTAAGCCATAATTCAGAGGAGCACTGAATACAGAAGAACATTCTTTGAGAATTCTGTTTGAGAAAACACTGAAAAAAAAAAAAACCACCATTGAACCATGTCTCTTATGATTCAGTCTGGCATATCCTTGAAGTAATAACATCCCCCCAAAGAGGTAAAAATTGGAATGCAGATCTGCCTGTTGTCTGTTGACTCCCTGGCACCGAACAAATGAGTCTCTTACCTCTTTTCTCTTCTTCTGACCTTACAACTCTTAGGTTCTTGGCTACAGAAGAACTTTGGTTTTTAATTTGTGTACCATTGTAGAGAAGACAGAAATCAGGATGGGCATGTCATCTGCTAAGTGCAGAAGGCTTCAACCTGAATTTTGATTTCCTTAATGCTCTTTTTTCAATTCCAAGATACAGACCTACGTCCAAGAATGTGGCAATTTAATACATGTCCTTTTGACTTTTGACTTTAAGTACCACTTATTCAGCGTAGTAAAGTGTGAATCCTTGTGCAATGTGTAACTAAATAGTGTGAATTTTATTCTTTGAACGAAAGTGTGAATCCTTGTGCAATGTGTAACTAAGTAGTGTGAATTTTATTCTTTTAACAGTTTTTTATACATACTGCAGACCTTGACATCATGACTTTTGAATTCTGGCCTCAAAATGCTAGAGCTCTGACTG
Source organism: Podiceps cristatus (assembly GCA_000699545.1). NCBI lineage: Eukaryota > Metazoa > Chordata > Aves > Podicipediformes > Podicipedidae > Podiceps > Podiceps cristatus. The sequence goes on along the minus strand of KL261832.1, from coordinate 55,851 downwards.
GTGCAATATTTGAGTTTAGCTGAGACATTTCTGAGGCTTTTCAAAATGTGACTTGGATTCTCTCTGAAATATTCTTCATCATTTTTCTGCTAGAGCTCTAAAGAAAAACATATATTTTCTAAAACATACCCAATCGTGATTGAAAGACCTCAAATGAAAGAGAGTAACACCTAACATATTTTACCTTGGGATTTGCTTCTTTCTCTTTGCCTTAATATATTCTAGCTTCAGCTTCCAGTCCTTGAATCTTGTTATGCTTCTCTGTTCCAGTCATGCACTAAACTGTCTCTGAAATTCTGCCCCCAGTAATGTTACGACAGGTGCAAAGCGCCAGTCTTCTAAAGCAGACACTACGTAATGTGGTGAAACACAATGAGCAACCATTTATTAAAAAAAGATGTATGTATGCATCTCAATGTCTGATTTGAACATCCAGATGATAAAAGGAACCAGCACAATGAGGATGCTGTTTCATTCCTCCATTCCTGTTCTTCAATAATCTGAGAATTTGAAAGGCATAAATATGCAATGAAATATTTTTTCCCAGTTCTTTTTATATCACAATGCAGAATAAGAAAAGAGACTTTAGATGAGGTATTTTAATATTAGACCCTTTTCAATTGTTGACAATTGAAAAATGTACAACAACAATAAGCTACAAAACCTGACCATGAGGCAGCTTCTAAATAATTGCTAGGCACAAGCTTGTCAATGCTATATTAAAGCATTATTAAAATGAGGGGAACAAAATCAGCAAGAGCTGTTTATCAGCTTGCTTATATATCTGGAACAAGCTGGAGCAGACTGGTAAGAGGTTTTCACAGCATGTGGGAAAATGCTACAGTTCTTTGGGTGGATTGTCCTCAGTACTATTGCTTCAGCGGAGTTTTGCAAATCTTTCCCTTCTCTGTTTCTACGTGTTCTTGTTCCATGTACACAAGCAGAATGGGGCAGGCTTGCATAAAAAATGAGGGAAAGATGCTTTCTGGTGGAACTCGATTCCGCATGCTTTAAAATGCCAGCTTTCTGCAAATGCTACTGCTCTCCTGAATAAATAACTAAATGAATTTGACTAGTCATTTGACTGCAATAATCCAGACCATAATGGATGTGGAAACAAAGAAAGCTCACCTGAAGAGTCAGGCAATACTGGGGGAAAAGGTTCTGTGGTGTTCTGAAGCATTTTCTATCCCATGAATAAAACTACTTCTTTAGGTTTAGAAATTAAAAGCACATTTAATACACTTGAATATGTAAATCAAGCAATCCAAAGCTGAAGTACAGGAGACAGAATTACATATAATGATGTGTGGTAGAAATGAAGTACTTCAGTATGATTTCAATTTTTGTTCCTATTTTGCCCAAATAAGTTGTGCTAAATAATCCTTTGAACAACAAAAATGATACCTTTTTGTTTGCATATGCATTTTAGTTAGTAAAGTCCCGCTAAATACAGCACAATATATGTGCATCCAGTGACATGAATTTACAGTGCTTAACAGGTGACTTAAAAAAGTGATAGTTAACTTCACTGCAGAGCAAAAGAATAGAGTGAAACAAACTATGTGGTTGCATTGAAGATACCCTTCCTTCATGGAAGATGATGGAGATGGCTGCGTTCAGAGTATGGTTACCCTTGAAATAGTGCTTCTTGCAGCTTGCTTGTTCTGTGTGTACGTACAGTTTCTCTGAACTAACAGGCCTCTTGCAATAAGTCAGAGATAACATGGCCAACTCGGAGGCTTCAGCGGTGTTTCTACAATGTAGTGGAAAATCTGACCAAAGCGGCACAATAAGTCCCCAAAACGACGGATCCAATTTTTTTCAAAGCTTTTTTTTTTTTGTTCCCTGCTCCCTTCCATCCTCTTCCCAAATAAGTTGTGCTAAATAATCCTTTGAACAACAAAAATGATACCTTTTTGTTTGCATATGCATTTTAGTTAGTAAAGTCCCGCTAAATACAGCACAATATATGTGCATCCAGTGACATGAATTTACAGTGCTTAACAGGTGACTTAAAAAAGTGATAGTTAACTTCACTGCAGAGCAAAAGAATAGAGTGAAACAAACTATGTGGTTGCATTGAAGATACCCTTCCTTCATGGAAGATGATGGAGATGGCTGCGTTCAGAGTATGGTTACCCTTGAAATAGTGCTTCTTGCAGCTTGCTTGTTCTGTGTGTACGTACAGTTTCTCTGAACTAACAGGCCTCTTGCAATAAGTCAGAGATAACAACATGGCCAACTCGGAGGCTTCAGCGGTGGTTCTACAGTGTAGTGGAAAATCTGACCAAAGCGGCACAATAAGTCCCCAAAACGACGGATCCAATTTTTTTCAAAGCTTTTTTTTTTTGTTCCCTGCTCCCTTCCATCCTCTTCCCTTTTCCCCTGGAAACCTGGACAGTCAGTAGAATCTGGAAATGCTGCTGTAATTAATTGTGTCATATAGTGCAGTGGCCTTATCTCCCTGGTCTCCCCCGTGAGTTAGGCTCTGGCCTGGGATGTGTTTTCTATAAAGTGCAATCGTTACCATCCTTCATGACAGAAGATGAGGAACGGTTGCTGAACAGCTGTGTACAGCTGATCCTTCCTCAAGTGGGATGGACAGAGGTTTCTTCTTAGCTCGTGTTATCTGCAAAATCAACAGTGTGATTTGACCATAAGGATGTTCCTTTAAGGAAGGAAGGTTTAAATTGGATGTTAGGGGGAAGTTTTATACAGAGAGAGTGGTGAGGTGCTGGAACAGGCTGCCCAGAGAGGGGGTGGATGCCCCATGCCTGGAGGTGTTCAAGGCCAGGTTGGACGGGGCCCTGGGCAACCTTGTGTAGGTCCAGGCCTGGAGGTTGGTGTCCCTGCCTGTGGCAGGGGGGTTGGAACTCTATGATCCTTGGGGTCCCTTCCAACCCAGACCATTCTATGATTCTCTGATTCTGTTCTCTTGGCTGAGTATTAAGCCTTTGCTGATGGGAGCACGTAGATTTGCATTTGTTCAACTGTTCTTTCTGCAATCCTGAGGAAGAGAAGAGGGTGAATGTAGTGTGGGCCAGGATGGGCCATCCTTATGTGAATGTATTTTTAGACCTTGCACTATGGGCACAAATGGTTAGTAAATTCTGTTTAAACATATGAAAATACTTTTTTACTGTGAATGGGGTTAGAGTGAAACAGGTTGCCCACTGAGGCTGTGAAATCTCCATCCTTGGAGCTATTCAAAACTCAACTGGACAAATCCCTGAGCAACCTGCTCTGTCTGGTCTTGCTTTGCACAGGGGCTTGGGCAAGACCATCTCTAGAGGTCTCTTCCAGCCTCAGATGTTTTGTCATCAGAAACTTTGCCAGATGGGGAATGGCCAGTCTGCCATGCGTGGCTGTTACCAGCCTGATGCCCCGTGGGTGAGAAAAGGTGGAGCAGAGTGAGCATTACAGAGCATGCACATATAACCTGCAAACCTGTGTATTAAGCATCTTTTTCTGCCAGATACTTCTGTGTCTGTCCTTTTTAACTTGCACTATTGAGTTCCGTGACCCAATTCCAAGTACCTCAATATGGTCTGTCCTATATAAAGGCCTGATCCAAAGCCAGATGAAGTCCCTGTTTTGTTCACCACTGGTTTTGGCAGACGGGGCTTCAGTCCCTAATCTAGCTTTGTTCTCTGCTGGTGGCAAATCTGGATTGTAAAGAGGAGACATTTTCCTGATTAATGATTGAGTTTCATGCTGCTGCCTGGGCTATTCTAGGACAGGATCTGATGTAAACTCCTGTTCTTGGTCTCTCTAAAGAACAAACCTGAAACTCCTCAGTTTTGAGACAGCTGGTGGTACTACTTGGGATACGCACATTAATCACCCTCCAAAATGATTTGTCTGCAGAAACTACTGCTATGCTGTCACTCAACACAGCCCCCCACTGCATGTGTGCACGCACACACACACTTCTCTGCCAGTCCATCGTCTCTGCCTGGCAGTTATTTATGCAAAGCTGCCTTCTGTTTTGTCTCCTGCTTTCCTGCCTTTGCTCACGTGCGTCTCTCACTGATGCCATCTCTCCCTTTCACAGGCAGGGAGCTCTTCTCCCACATAAAGATGCTTTGCTTTTCATTCTGCTCCACCATCTTCACCACCATGGGCAGCACCCCGAGACCTCTTTTCCTTTTCATTTCAAGGAACAGACTTCCAGTTTACACTATTGCCAGACTATTTCTTTTAATATGTAACCGTGGGCCATGTGCCTTTCCTTTCCAAGAGAGATTTATTTTGCAGAAGCCTTTGTCTTACAGACACCTGCAAACTCTTTATTGATTTGTCTTGTCAGCTCTCCCTGCTCGGTCTCTGCGCTGTCAGGGTCTCTGGCTCTGTTTACTTCCTGCAGCTTTTCTCTTCTCCTTGCATAAAAGCGCAGGCGGATATACCTGCCTGGCCTCTATTGTCAGCAAAAATGGACTTCCAATGTGGCCAGAAGCATAAATAACTTCCTTGTGGTCTCATTCAAGAAATAAATTTAAACAAAGCCCTTTTATCTGTCTGCACCCACAGAAAGTGCAAAAGGCTCCACTGCTGTGTCTTCTGTAGCTTTATAAAGAGACAGTTCCTTTCCTTTCCTTGCTTTCTCACTGCAGCTGAATGAATGCTGTCCAGGGGTATTGAGTGCCCCTGTCCCCTCAGTAAACATGGCATTAAAAAGAAAACAAAGAAGAAAAAGGGTTTGATGTAAAATGACCATTTGCTTCAAAAGAGCATTGACTGAATAATAGATCAAGCTTCACTTTGGTGCAGTGTTTTTAATGAAAGATGCACCTTTGCCCGCTGACTTCTGCTCAGCGTTAACTTGAGAGACTGGAATGTATTGAGTATTCTCTAATAATCAGTGGCTAATTCTCCTCTGTCCTCTTCTAATCCTTTTGGTAGTACTCATTGGCTACTAAAATACGAAGATGAGAGTTAAATTGAGCTCAAGCCTCTAAAGCTTTGATCAGCAGACTAGGTTTGTTGTCTTTGGCAAAAGCTAATAGGCGTTGATGTTCAGATTCCCAGCTAGAGCGAAACAGGAAAGTGCTCCTGTGATCTCTGCAGCAACACCAGCTTTTTCTGGTGGCAGAGCTGATCCTTGTTTAGGGATAGGGCTGATTCAGTCACACTGAGGTTTTAACACCTAGACTGTCTCATGTTTTCTGGGGAGTTTGCCAATAGTTTAAAATAGCAAATTTGTGGTTGTGCATCTTTGATCCCCATCTCATTACATCGCAGGTGAAGTACTACTCTTCTCCAGTCCCCCTTGTAGTTCCAAAGAGTTGCTCCTCCTGTCAGTCCACACAGTGCCACTTCAGCTTTCAATCCCAGTTCCTGTCTGATGGAAAATTCCTCCTTTTGTCCTCAACATGAGACTTGCTGAAATTCTCATGTCCCCATCACATCACGACATCCTCTTCTGCCTGGCACTGTGGGTTCTGATGCTCCAGCTCATCTCCCAGATGAACTGGATCAAAGGCAGTTGACCTTCTCAGTCTGCAGACTGACACTGGTGATTGTGCTAAAATGGAATTGTACTTCCATGAGCTAATATCATGCTAAACTTCATACTGCTTTTTCTGAAAGTGGAAAATAAGATCCCTTGTAACTTGTACAGTGTTGATTTGCTACATGTTAGTTTTGAATTTATCAACATTCAACCCAAAGACATTGGGGACATTCGTTTTTACCTCTGTGAGAAGGAAAAGGATATAATTTCAGATTTTCATCTGGTTAATTGAACTCAACCCCTGTTCTTCTCAGGGGGAAAAAACCCAAACCAATCTTTATATTTTTGCAATTTTCAGGTGGTAATCTTCATGCTATTTGCATGAATGGCAATAAAATCAGGGCATAACTATCAGCATAAACAGTTAGACCACTATTGCTTTAGTCCAAATTCAAATTGCTTTCTGATAATTTGAGCAATAAACTGGCTTTGATAAATTCCTTTCCCAACATTATTTTATCATCATAATTATTTGCTGTTCTACTTTGAATCGGCAAATTATCTCATACAGTTATATTTACATATGCAATAAGAACTGGGTACATGATCTATCATCTTGCCAACAGTAAAATAAATAAAACAGCTTGTGAAAGATTATTCCTGACTTTTTGGCAGGGCTGTAATAAATAAATAATTACTTAGATGATAGATTCTTAGAAGGGATAAGTATGAAACAAGTTTGAGTTGCAACACTTAGGATATACACTGTTATAGAACTTTTGTCTGAAGGCTAATTCTAAAGCCATGTTCAGATTAGAAATGGAAACGCAATAGATTTTTCATTTTGAAACATGTGCTAATAAAATATTCCTTTATAAAAGGAATGTAGGCTTTGAGTTTGAGCATTTGTAGTTTAGCCAATAAACCTGTCTAAAAGACACAGTGGGTGAAGATACATCAATCACATTTTATGATTATGATAGCAACATGGTAAAGAAGTAATGTACCAAGTAAATGCTGAAATTGATGGCTGTACCCTTTATAGTTTATAAAGAATAAAGGCTTGTGAGATGTATATACTTTCAGTATTGCTGGCAAATTACTCGCATATTTTGGATACAAATATTACAAAATCAGATGTAGAAATCAAGCCCAGGTTGGATGGGGCTGTGAGCAACCTGATCTGGGTAATGGTGTCCCTGCTCACTGCAGGGGGGTTGGACTAGATGGGCTCTGGGGGTCCCTTCCAACCCAAAACATTCTATGATTCTATGAAATTCTGGCATGAATTTTTATTTCCTAGAATGGTAAAAATGCTGATTGCCAATCATATGCAGAATAGAAACCCATGCAAAAGCACATTTCAGCCTCCTCTTGTGGTTTCTTCAATCTTTTTAGTTAATTTTCTACATTTACTGATAAACCAGACCTTTTGGTTAAAAACATTTTTAATGAAGTAAAGTGTCTGAGAGTCTCATGTGAACATATTTAGGTAAAAGTTAGCAAAAGAATTTTGACTTGCTTTTCATTTTGTACTTGACCCACGAACCTCCACATCACCTTCCAGATTTGGTGACAAATCAGTACACTATATGTACTGAACAGTAAATAATTCATGAGCAGCCTTCACCCTGACATAAGTTGAGAAAGACTGTTACAGGTTGAGAAAGACTGAAACTTGTGTTTCTTGTACACAAGAAAGTGTAACTGGGGTGGGGGGGAATTGTGGTGGAAGTGATTTGTGAAATGGAAATGGGTCAACAATGTCAAATTACCAGTTTCTTCTGAATGAGTCACCCAGCTGTAGTTACTTACAGTAGCGTACAGTCAGCAACAAGGAATCGGGACAGTAACTGTGGATTTCCTTCCTCCTTCCCTCACACTGGGCTAAAATACAAACTATCCAAGCTACTGCTAGGACAGCATATATCTTAATATCTCTCCTAGGTTTGTCCATCCTCTTTCCAGTCCCCCAAAATCTAGTGGCAGCTTTTCAGGTTAGCAATACCTTTTCTATTGGTTCATGTTCTCAGATTTCCTTACCGGAGCAGAGTCAGTCTTGATCCCTGCAGTGGTGTAAGCCTTGCGTGACAAAATGTGGTTAATCTGCAAAGCTCTATTGAAATAGGTAGTGCAACTCCTCACTGAGTTAGTGCTCTAGGTATGGCATCCCTGTGGTCAGCATATTCCCAAAGAATATCATGGACCAGAGGAGGTGGTAAAACCATGACCATAAAAATCCTTCTGGAAGACTCTAGATGTTGTCTCAAACAGACTTTAGGTGACCCACTCTGGATAACCAAGAGCCTATCGGTACGCTCAGGTGCAACTAAGTCATACCTCATCACCTTCACAACTGGCAGGACCTTATTCAGATCTGCTCAAGATAACATAACAGTGGGAGTCCTGCCAGGACTAAGAAGCACAGCTGAGACGTACGACTTGTTAGCGTCGTTGTTAGCCATTTGCTAGTTACAGTCTTTACACTGCTTCCAGCCCAGGGCGGCCTTGTGACCCAGTGGCTCAAAGGGTGAGGAGATCTTTCCTATGACAGCCTGTGCTTCACTGTCTCAATGTGCCTTCAGAATTGCCTCAGTATGTTCCCTCTGAGCCTTTGGTTTGATGCAAACCTCCCCTCTCTCTGTTAAACTTGTGGGATGTTGTGCGTGGGGAGCCTGGCGTGTCTTGATGGAGTCTGCATTTCTACATGAGTGAGTGATTCTTGGGTAGCTGAAATAATTGTTGGGTGTGGGGTGTTTTTCTGTGCTTGTTCTCCTTCTACCTATCTTTTGAACTTTCAGGGTAGGAAGACTTACTCTGTAATAAGGCAAGGTTGTTTACTGTGCTAAAGAAACATTAAAGAAGACCCCTTGGGTTGAAGAACTGTCCTGGTTTCAGCTGGGATAGAGTTAATTTTCTTCCTAGTAGCTGATGTAGTGCTGTGTTTTGGATTTAGTCTGACAATAATGTCGATAACACACTGACATTTTCAGTTGTTGCTAAGTTGTGCTTGTACTAAAAGTCAAGGACTTTTCAGCTTCCCGTGCTCTGCCAGCGAGGGGGGGCACAGGGAGCTGGGAGGGGGCACAGCCGGGACAGCTGACCCAGCCTGGCCAAGGGATGTTCCATACCATATGGCATCGTGCTCAGTGTACAAACTGGGGGGAAGCCTTGCAGAGGGGTCAGGCTTGGGGACGGGCTGGACATCAGTGGGTGGAGAGAAATTGTGCACCACTTGTTCTCTATGTTCATTATTATTATCATTATGATTATCTCTTCCTTTGCTGTTCTATTAAACTGTCTTTATCTTAACCCGCAAGTTTTACCTTTTTTTCCATTCTCCTCCCCATCCCACTGGGCAGGGAGGGGGGAGGGAATGACTGAGCGAATGGCTGCATGGTGCTTAGTTGCCAGATGGGGTTAAACCACGGCAAGAAGAAAGGACCCTAACCTAGTACATATGCAATGACTGCTCAGTTTGTCTGTAAGGAATCAACACAGACTCATTACACTTGCATAGAGAAGTGAGCTAAAGCAGGGGAGAATTTTTGAAGGCAGCAGAACCCAAAGTTGCTTATCAGGTGAATCAATTCAAGGGGGAGTTGCAGCTAGAAATTCAGCATGTTTTTGGTTGTGTGTTTTGGGTTTTTTTTTTTAAAAAAATTTTCTTTCTGTGAAGATTGCTGCAGTTTAATGTCTTCTTCCAACCTGCAATACTTAAAAAATTACTTTAGATTTCTTGTAAATCATCACTAATAACAGCTATTGAAGTACTCTTTACCAGCATCCTTGCATGGTACTGAAAGTAATCAACTCTGTGTAAAAGTGATATGCGTGGAGTGCAATGTTCCCTTGGGGAATAATTCGTCTTCCCATATTGCCTTGCCCATACCCTTCAGGTATACTTTCCTTAGCTGTGATTGCTTTGCAAATAAGGATATTGGCTTTCACTTTGCTGCCTAAGTGCTGCTACATAGTATGTGGCTGGGACGGTTGTTCTTTCAGGTTTTGGCCCGAAAGACTGTTACAGCACTGAAGCAAGCTTTTGGAATAAGTCCTTCTGGCCCTTACCTGCACTGGCAATTGCGGAAAAAGGCTAGGGAATGTGAATTTTTTGCATGGGATGCTCCTTTACAGCTTGTACATGAGGTGTGCAGGGATGTCCGTTTTAGTTTCGAAATGCGTTTGCTACTGGGCAGACCTATTTGCACCCAGACTTACGCCGGTGTTTCTGGAAGGTATCCTTGAGAGACACATCCCTTTCCATAAATACTCAGACACCTTTCCAGCCACATGAATGGGCAAAATGGACAGAGTTGAGCTGCACTAAGTGTACTCGTAAATGCTTCTGCTTGCTGCATACAGGTGTTAATTCCATCTGTCTAGAGGCTTCTGTAGTCCTCACTTCCCTGGTAGCACCTTGTAGTCTTCATTGGATTTAGCCTTGCTAAATTCTGCAAGGAAGAGAAGTGGAGTGATTATCTCCATTTACAGCTGTGGAAGCTGAGATCCCTGTAAGATCCAGATAATTTATGTGAGGTTGGGCAGCTGAACTGTGATTTGAATTAGAGTCTACAGCAGTGTCTGGTTCTCTTGAGCTCTTATATATTCTATATCCTTTTATTATTATTATTATCATGGTTAATTTATAATATAATTATTTTTATCTTTTTCTTCGCTGTCCTGGTGAACGTTTTTATCTCAACCTATGAGTTTTCCTTTCTCTCTGATTCTTCTCCCCAGCCACCAGGGATAGGGGGGAGTGAGCGAGTGGCTGTGTGGTATTCAGTTACCAGCTGGGGTTAAACTACGATAAACATTGTTATAAGTTTTCAATGAAATGGCTTCATTACTCCACAATAGGGGAAATCCATTTAGGATTTTACGTAGTGCATAGGAGTGTACTGAAGCAGTGTTGCACATAGACACCAAGGAGTCAGGGCAGTAGAGACAGGGGATTTCAGCATGAAAACTTAGGATCTCTGTCACCTGCATAGAAGCAGCTCTCCACTAAATCGAAATATCATAGCAGTCTACTGTTATGATTTCCATCCACTAGCAGACTCTTTAAACTAATGTACAGGTGTTCTGGCTTGTGTGTACACAGGGTGTTTTTGTTGTGTTTTTATTGTATATCTCCTGAATTAAAGATTGATAGAGCTGCACTAGCCTCTATGGGAAGTCATCTGACTCTGCACTCTAAAACCAATATAAGTCTGTAAACCTATTTAACCTTCCCATTTGGGAATGCATTTCATTGAATATAGCAACTTGATGTTCATTAAAATTAAAGACAAAATATTAGGTAATGCAGCGCTTTCCCTTGGCAATGTAGGAAGGGCACCTTCTTGATGAAAGTTTGACCCTTTGTGTTGTTTTGAGAAGCTGTAAATTATTTTCACATGTTATTGTGGTATTTTCTCTGATTACTCCCTGTACTACTTCTACATGGTCATCACCTAGTCTGTCTTTCCCCATTCAGATACTTTTGAGAACATGGAACACCTAGATAGAAGAGATTTATACCTATTGGTCTTCCATCTAGCATATAACAATAGCCAGTATAGGACATTGCACTCACTAATTGAGTCCTCATTCTAAGCCAAAGAAAGGACATGTAGATGTCAAGGTACAAATAAATGTTTCTTATATGGTGGGCACCACTGCGGCTGTTTGAGTCTAAAATAACAATAGTAATATTCATTTTGTAGATACTATATATTGGTTACAGCTACAGAAGTCTGTTTCTAGCATTGCGCATATCAACTTCGATCAGTAACTATAAGTTTTTTCAACCTAGCACAAGCCTGACCTACCTCAAGTTCTGGAATTGGTCTGATTTCTCTTGAAAAGGAAAAACCAAAAATCAGTAGCAGCTTTAAAGATGTTGACTGTGCAAGATGATAGTCTTTATAAAGCTGTAGCCCCGCAACTACAACAGTTACAGATCCAGAAAGGCAATACTTAAATATTAACTTATATAGATTCTTTACAGAACATCAGGATTAACATAATGGACCAAACGCATCCTGGGTGTTAAACTGGTTGAGGTCACTGTTGTAGCAGAGATGCTGCTGCTGAACGACATGAAAGAAAGAGTGTCCTGGTTTTTTTTCCTTTGTGGAGACTTGTTGCTAAGCAATTGGGAAAACAGTAAGGCAGAAGATATGAAAGCATAATTCACTTTGTAAACAATAAAAATCTTTACAAGTTTGGAAGAAGTTGCAGCAATAATACATAACATTAGAAAGGAGAAGCTCTACAGAACATCAATAGAACATTATTCAGGCTTTTAAGAGTGTCCTGGTTTTTTTTCCTTTGTGGAGACTTGTTGCTAAGCAATTGGGAAAACAGTAAGGCAGAAGATATGAAAGCATAATTCACTTTGTAAACAATAAAAATCTTTACAAGTTTGGAAGAAGTTGCAGCAATAATACATAACATTAGAAAGGAGAAGCTCTACAGAACATCAATAGAACATTATTCAGGCTTTTTTTTAGAGTGCCAGATCGACAACTCTACGCTGATGTAGAATTGAGTTACCATTCACAAATATCAATCATTTCCCTGCCATGGTATGCAGTATCTAAAACCTCAATAAAGTTAGAGAGGCATGCACATGCTAACAGTCACACTGAAGATTTATTGCATCAATGTAACTTTATCACATCAAAACTGGTGATAAAGTTTTACAATTTGCCGGTGAGGAAATTTTCTTCACATTAATATGACTTTGTACAGTTAGCTCTACAGATAGTTTTCTGTTTTGTTTTGTTTTTTCCCCAGAGTGCCAATAAACATCTATGTTGCAGTGGCTTTTGCCTGTGAATTAGTACAGGAAGCGCTGATTTCTCAAGGGCAGCAAAAAATTAGCTGCTACTTGTCCCTACAGATGAACAGCAACTTCTTGTTTATGACTTTTCCAAATGGTGTTGACTCCCTGGTTGGGCAATTCCAACTAAGCACCTACCTGGGGGTCTTGCAACATTATTCCCTGTACCAATCCTTGTCTGATTAAATTGATGTTACCCTTTTGAAATCAATGGAATGAAGACATTTTGCATTGCCCAAGGAACTGTCCAAATGTATAAATACTTGCTTTTCTATCAGCTCTACTAGTCTCAGTGGTTTAATCCAGCTTGGAGGTGAGTTTGAAGACTGCAGCATGCTTTTGTTTTTGAGATCAGCTACCAGTGCATTAAGAAAGGGTGACAGACAATTTGTTCTCCTGTTATCTTTATAAAAAAGATCCAGTCTTTTCTTTGTAACTCCCAAATTTGGGCGTCCACATGCACTCGGTGCTCCTGGGTACTTTCTGAGAGGTTGCTCAAGCAAAGATCATTCATGTGTTTCACACACAGAGATGCAGGAAGAATGCATCTGGATATGTGAAAGAGATTGCACAGAAACTATGTTTGTGTTTAGCTGTATTTCACCATGAACTATTCTCCTTCAGCAAATTTAGGGGAGAAAATCCCAGCATTCATTTTAAGTGTGGACTGGGGCATACTGAAAGAGCTGCTTTAAATCAAAATATTTCTCTTGTTTATTTTTTCACAGCTAAGTGCTTTGACTGATTTAGAAAAAAATCTTTCAGGAAAATGTATGAAACTTTCTAGCAGGCAAGAGAGTGAAAAGTTTTTCAGCTAACATTTTATCCCTTTGCCAACCTCACTCATTTGCACTTAGCCAAGGAAAAAAGCCAAAACCATCCCAATGCCACTCTCTAAACCTCCTGCCACACCTCTGGATTGCTGCCAGCTGATGCTGGCAAGTGCAGTGTACCACAGCTTGTCCGATCAGTCGTCCCTATGACCACAGCAAACACAACGCAGCAGGCACTCCGACGGCATGCATCGCCTCGCCTGAGCAGCCCCGTGATGCTGCTACCTTTTCTTTTGCTCCGTTCCTCCATTGGTTTGCTCCAGCCATCTGTTGCATCTTGGTGGGATGGGATGCTGGACCTTGCCGAGGTGTCTGTACGTGCTCTCCTGGAGTTATCAGTCGCAGCAGAAAAGAGAACTGAAAACAAGATTGTGAATCCTTAGGTGAGCAATGGCCTTTAATGTCTACCCTGAGCAATGGGACCTCTGGTACTCAGCCTTTAATTAAAGGTCTGAAATTAAAGGTCTGAAATTAAATTCTAACAAGTTGCTATGAAGTCTTTGAAATCAATGGCCCAAATCCTGCTGATTGCAATGGATCTGGGCTTTGTCCTAAGGCGTTTCTGCTTTATTCACATACTCGGAAATGGTGAGGAGGCCAAGTGTCTGTTCTTTTGGTGAAAAGCCCTGCAAGTTCACAGAGACTGGCCTAAAATACAGTGGGCTTTTGGCCTTCCACACATAATATGAATGTTTGCTTTTTTTTAAAGTTTCACTTTGGGTTTTATGTTTGCATTAAACAGCAACAATTCAGTTTTTATTTTCTGTGCAAGTCTGGTAATATAAGGAGTTTGTTTGGTACATAGGCAAACTCGTCCATGACAAATTACATGGAAACTATGGAAACACTGCTTAATGGAGTACAGGGTCAGGATGTCTCATGCTAAAAAATTAATCATTCCTCTGCTTTTTTGCGCAGGGTTTGGAAAGAGGTTCAGATTAGTAGGACATGGGAAGGCTAAATAATGGAATTGTTTAGAGTTAGTTGAATTAATCATTGAGAACAAATTACCTGACAAATTTCATCTTTTCTTTTTTAATTGTTTCCCTTTATGCAAGAGAAAGTTTTCATTTCTGCAAGTGTTGATCAAATGATTTACCTGAACACGTTTCCATTTCTGCAGCACTCACGTCTCCCACAGATGTGCCCTTGCATCCACTGGGACTCTTGTGGGAGCCATCTGTATTGAAGAATTAACAGCCCAAATGAGGAGACAAGGTGGCCCTGTGGGCAAGCAGGAGCCCCAGGCAGGGCTGGGATCCCCAGGCATCTCTTGCTGTTCAGTGGCTTTGCTGGTGGTGGTTGAAAAAGGCTGCTGTGCTATTGCATGCCGAAATATTTTCAGGACATTGGGCATGGATACTTTCACTTTCTACTCAGCCTGACTGCAGGGGGATTGGTTGTGTACTGGGTACTTGGATTCATCCTCATAATGAAATTCTGTATTTTTGCCTTTATGACAGCAATTAGCATCTCTTTTCCACATAGACCTCCCATCCAACACGGGTTTATCCAGCAGGTGTCCTGGAATCGTTATGAGTGCTCAGCAGAGCAATGAGAATTTTTTGTGGATTTATTTGATGTTTAGGATTTTATAAGATTTCCAGTTGTTTCTCTGCTTCAGTATTTTCAGATTCTGATAAAAGCAAAACCAGATTCAGTCTTTTAATACTGAGACAAACCCAAATGTTTGTTATTCAATTTAGTGTATATGAAAATAAAACCATACATTTGAACTTGCATCATATGAAAATTGCTACTGTGAAGAAGAAATGTCACCCATCTGCCACTTGTATTGTTCTTGCTTGGGTGTTCTCTTGAGCTGAAAGGGATATAGTCAGATCTAGTTAAAAGAATGAACCCTGAATTCTGAATGAGGAGGAGTTTTATGGATTTCAGAAATAAGAGAAATGAGTTGCCATATATGTAAGCTTGTCACCCTTAGACTAACTTTATTTAATGCAAATACGTAAGATACTTAATGCAAAAGAGTAGGCTGTACTGAGTAGTTTGACCTCAACAGGATTTCAGCATATACTTGAATGTTACGCTGCTTTCAAATTCACAAATACAGTTAATTTTGAACGTTTTGATGAGACAATGCTTTCACAACTACTGTTTACCATAGAGGTGGGTTGTTGATAATGATATTTTCTTTAAAAAAGCAGAAAGGGGAGAAGGGACTGAGACTCCACTACTATTAGTTAGGGGTCTGGCTGGGCTTGCAGGAGACAGCTCTCCAGGTCTGGACCCTAGCTGTGGCAGAGGCCTCTGATGGGTGAGGAGCTTGGCTGTGAGTGAGGCAGACTCACAGTGTTGAATCTCAACCTTTCCCATCCTCCCCACCTACTTATCCTGTGGAGCTTAATTAAGGGAGTCTGTATTTCCATGGCTACACTTCCATTCAGAAAATCTCCTCAACGAACTGTCTTTATCAGTGTTCTTTATCCGTGAAGTTGAGTGACACAGCTTCCAGAGCAGGTCCAGTCTTAGAGGCTTTGTGAAGTGTCTGGCAGTAAAAGTTTCCATAAGTATTTCATGGCTCATGAACACATATTTCTGCCTGGACATTTGGGTATGGAAAGAGAAGAGCCTAAAAATTGCTAATTTGCTGGCAGATGTATTCCCAAGCACATGAGGGGCAGTGTCTGATGGGACTGGTTTTGGGCTGTATGTTATGTCCCTCTGAACCATTTTCTCCAGGGGCAGCTCTGGAGGGAATAAGATTGCTTCATGTCCAGGGGACAGCAGAGCCTCGACAAGGAGGGACATTTTCAGGGTACAGGTGATAAGAGGAGAAAGATAGCATAAGTATTACAGCAAAGAGTCTGAGAAGAGCGCAGGCACGAGATAGACTTCACAGAAGATAGAGACAAAAGGCTTCCTTGGAATTAGGGGGGGATTCACATACTTTTTATGACTGAGAAAGTCCTTGGGCTGGCCAAAGCAAGACCTTCAGCCGGAACCAGCACTGCCAAGATGTAGAGAGAAGGTAGTTGAGAAGCCTCTTTGTATTTGTCTTCTAGCTTTCTAGCTTTTCTGGTGATTTTCAATTATTCTTTCTGTAAGAACTGACATATTCTGCTTCAAGTTCTTATAAAACTCGACATTTTAAAGTTTTTTCCTCTTTTTTTTCACCAGGTAGGAAAGGCTTTCACAAACCCATCTAAGAGCTCTGGCTCACCTGGGCTCATCTTACAACACTACTAAGCTCCTGAACAAGAGCTGTCATTTTTTGATAGTGCTGAGTGTCCAGCAGCTCCATGGTGTTTTATTGTTTTGCCTGACACTAATTCCTCAGTTTCATATTGGAATACTAGCATTCGGTTGATTATTTTGAACAGTCATAGAAAATGCCGCTTTCCTTGTTGATTATTGCTGTGAATTTGGTTTCTTCTCCACCTGCTCTTGTTCTTGCATCGTCTATAGCTCTGGTTTCCTCAAGCTTATCTTATAACTGGTATTCTCCAAGTGCTGCCTGGCTAGAGATCCTTGCTTAGCCTTTACCTAGGCTGGTATGAACTAGGAATTTATGCTTTTTTTAATGAGCATACTCACTACTCTGTAAGGCCAGAAAACTTGCAAAGATCTGATTGATGCTAGCCTCCCCATTTAGGGTTATAGACACAGACACACTTGATGCTTTTTTCTCTGAAGCTGCTTATATTAGAATGAAAGATGCATGTGGGGAAAGGGTAATTTAAACCTGGGAAGGAATCTTTGGTTGCCATTCAGATTCCTGCAATTAGACCCTCTGGCATGTATACCTGGAAGGAGCGTGAGTCACCTGCTTCAAGATTTTTTTGTAGCTGAAATTCACTTCCCTGCAGGTTGATTCAATATTGCCATAGCCCTTTAAGGCAAGGCAAAACTTAGCGTCCTTGCATGTGAGTTCACCCACCTTTTGTTCAATGAAAATAAGCTAATATTGAGCATCATTAATATCTTCCCTATGTGTGGATTACAAATGGGTCCACGTTTACCCTACTCTCAAACTTAAACCAAAAGTATTTCTGAAACACAGGACAAACTTTTTCCCCTTCTGCCACCCCCTTTACCTCCATCTCAGCAACCTCCTTCTCCAGGCAGATGGTTCCCACCCCCTCTTAGCTCCCCTTGACACCCTGCCAACACCATGCCCAACCACCCTTGTCATCTGTCTCTTGTCTCTAACCCAGTTCCCTCAGAGATGACAGACTACAGTCTCCTCTCTTTCCTTAAAAAAGAAACACTGCACCAGCATGCCAGTACCCAGAAAACCTGGTCAAACAAATGTAGTTGGGGATCAGAGAGGGGGTGGAAGGCTTCCCTATGGAACATTTTTGACTTTTCAGCCAATAAAACTAGAAACTGTCAAATTTTAGGCTATTTATTGATTTGTGTCCAAAAAAAGCAAACACACCCTCGCTTCCTCCTCCTGGTCTGGTTAAAAATGCAGCTGAAGCACAACGTGGGAGCTCTAGTTCAATACCTTGTGCATCCATTCTCCCCCGAGGCTTCCTGTTCCCCCCCAACCCCAAAATACCCTGCTGAGCCTCCTGAATTTTATCTCCTTGCTTCTTATAGGAAACCCAGCCCAGAGAGATGGAGAGAGTATGTGGCATTTCAACACCATGCCAGTCATAAGTCATTTTTTTTTTGGCTGAAATCTGAGAACTTTTCAGAATCCATGTGCTTTGGTGTTCCATTTTCTCTAGCAAGTTGAAATTTTTCAAGGAAAGCAGAATCCCGCTTTTTATGGAAAAAAAACCACAAACAAACCCAAAACCAAACAAAAAACACAAACCAAAACAAAATCCCCCAAAACCCCAACCCAAAACCCAAACCAAACCCACTAAGAAATCCCGATTCTCTTGATTTATGTTGAAAATGTTTTGATCAACTTCAGTAATAAGCTGTCTGCTGCAGTGTGTAAGGTAGCCATAAATTGTGACTTTTCTTGAGACATCTCTCTAAGATCCTCTGGCTCCAGGCTTGATAGGTTTTTCGTCTTTGGTACTACTGAAGTCGTCTGATCGTAGTACTCTGGACAGGTTTTCTTTGTGTGTCATGTTGTCACGTTCTCATTTCCCAGCATTAGACTTACATGTAACCCTTTGTAAATTAGCCCCAGGAGAGCCTGGGAAATTTATAATCAGGATCATAATACAGCTTCGATAAAATATCTTCATATAAGGTTTCACATTTAAAGTTAGACACATACCTTTGTGTTCAGGGAACAAAATGAGACTTCCTCTGCCCTTAGACTCATATCTGTGAACACTGGATAATCTAGTGCCTCCCCCTGGCACGCTGGGCTTTCAGTGATCTATTAGGCAACACCTTTTCCTTTCTTTCCATTGATCCCTTGTTTGTTTAATACATTTTGCATTCTTCAGTCCTACAAACATGTGTTTTCTTGGTTGTGTTTGACTTACTAATACCTGAGAAGGCATGTTTAAGAAACACTTCTGATTTTCCTATATGGAAACTCTGTCAATAGGATAGTGCTAGAACTGCACAGGGTTGCTAAAAAAGCACTTTTAGAAACTCATTGAGGTTTCTCTGCATTTGGTGTTATTTATGTAAGATGCAACCACATGTAAGGGAACATAAGAAATCAAAAGAAAAGGCTGCTATAATTTGTCACCATGTCGTATGGGTAAATGTTATCATGTGAATAGAGATATATCTGTACCTTGAAAGCAGGCCAGTGGATGTAGAGCTGTGCGTTCGTGCTGTATTCCTCAGTGCTGTGGCATCTTTGGGGACAGCTGTTCCTGGAGTTTTAATTTTGCTTTACTTTTATCTCATACACACAGAGTTATCAATGAGCAATGTGAGCTTAACTTTTGGTGGTGAATCTGTGCTAACATTTGGAAACCTCACTAACTCCATTTATAAACCTAACAGAGGCCTTGGAAGTGGTCACTGGCAAACTGAGCCAGCTGCTTTCTTCCGAGATATTGAGCTGTTATTAAAGAGTCTATAGGGCTGAAAATCCCATCATAAAAACCATAGACATGCAATCTATGACTTTCAAAAGCAGCTTGATGTCTTGGGTGACAGTTGATACACTGAAAATTAGTGAGACTTTTGCTTTTAAGCAATATAAGTAAAAAATCCCTTTATTTGATGCTAAGGCTGAGACAGGCAAAATCATGAAAGTGAGAGGTGAGTCAGGGAGACAGTACTGCTGTTTCCACAAAGCTGAAACAATGATTGACCAGGCTGGGTTCCCGCTTTCTCTAGAATTACTGAAGCTCTTGGAGAGAGAGTTGCATGAAAGGGCTTGATATTTTTTTTGTCTAATTCACCCAGGAAGGTTTTTTAATATGTTACGGACTTCTAGTGATTTTTACCACTGATCCTGCTTTTGCATTCGTTTCAGCCTGGACAAATGGAAATTTCATCAATTTATTTCTAACCACAAAAGATTTTTTGTTATCATGTAGCAGCATAGCAATATCAGTGGGAATTGAGAAGAAACTTTAATTTACAGGCCTTGATAAACCTCACCAAACACAACTACTTATATTTTGTACTCAAATTGCCTGAAGGGGCACAAATCTGCCCTCCTTAGCTTTAACACAAAAAATACCACCTTCTTAACATTGATTTAAAATGCAGAAGAAAATAGAGACTAACAAATTGAGATCTCTTATCAAGGTCTTTATCCTTCTTAAAACTCTTTTCTGAAGAGTTAAGTGCACAATGCTATTAAAAAGAAAGTAAGTAAACACTAGTCTTTCAGCAGTAGCTGCTTCTGGGATGCAATCTAACCAGCTTTGTTTAGAAAGCTTCAGGCTGCATGATGTAATTTTAATGACATTTAAATTTAGCATTCATATTTCAGAACAAAGAGAGAGTTGCCCTCGTACAGCAAGGCTTCCCTTTTCCATGCAGGGGTGGAGGCAATAAGAATTCAGCTCATGGCAGCGTGGATAGTGTCCAGAGAGACAGTCGTGACTGCAAGTGAAAAGAGCTCCCTGCCTGCCTGCCCTGTTGTTAAATAAATATTTGGCCAATTAATAAGTGCTCCTTATTTTAAGCAGTTAGGTTAGCATAAAAAAGGAGAAAAATAATGTGTTTTTGCTGGCTGGGACAGCAACCCTGCTGACTGCCTGTGAGTGTGATAAACAGCAAGGGTGGAAGCGGGAGCAGACATTCACACTCATCCTCAGAGAGTGCAAGTATCGCTGAACACGCGTAGACAAAACGGTCATTATTGTTCCATTGTGACACAAGGAGGACAGTCTGGGAATCAAGATTTGGATCGTCCATGTAGCCCGTACTGCCTTTCAGCCCCATCCAAAGGCCTGCTCAGCAGCTCCCAAGGGAAATGTCCGCACCAGTGTTAGCTGTCCTAGGTCACTGGGGGCCTTATTTCAAGAGGAAGCTCTGCCTGCTTTTCTCCTCAGCAAGTATGTTTCTGTTGCCTGAATACTGTCCTCCTCACCAGATTTAAATGGCCTGTATAGCACTGGGTACCTGTTTGTGTTCTGGTTCTTCAGAGAAGAGGTGAGGGTTTCTGATAAGACACTGAAATGCTCTGAAAATATGACTTCATAATTGCTTTAAGCTGATTGAAGCCTACATCGCTTCCAAAACATGGGATCTTACCTTCCAGTTTCTCTCCCCTTTCATTGGTTTCTCAGCCCAGTTCACCATATGCCTGCCCGGAGGCTTGGGCAACCACCTTGAGGAGGTAGAAGGGGGACAAGGTGGCCTTAGGGCAGGAACAGACAGATGGGTGTGTAGGGACAGGTACTTCAAAGAGGTGGCTGTGGAGACACAGACAAGCACGAGGGCAAGTGTGACCCTTGGGTATCTGAGACTAGGTGCTGTTGGTTAGAGGCGGCATCAAAGAGGCCCGTGCTGGAATTTCTTGTTCAGTTCTGGTGACCATCCTGAAAACTGAGGTTGAAAACAGTTCCAGAAACAGCTCCGGACCTGGGATTGAACCCTGGAGAGACTGAGCTTGAAGGTGGCTTCAGTGTAACAGCTCTGTAGATGGGTGACCTCCGGGATGGGGGAATGGTCTTCAAGTTAGGGAAGACAGAATGTGATCAAACAAGTGGAACAGGAAGTTCAGCCAAGGTTGTGCTGGAAACAAAGGGTGTGATTTTGACAATAAGGGTAATTTCCTACTGAAACTGCTTATGAGGAGATACATGGGATCATCACCACCCTAGACTTGATTGAACAGTCTTCTAAAACATGGGCAAGAGCTTCAGAGAAACTGAGGGTTTGATGCTGGGTTTGGGGTGGGGGATCTTTGTTCCACAAGCTGTAAAGATGACATAAGGCTCTAAACAATTCTGTATATTTCTTTAGAGGGAAGACTTCATTGGCCACAGTATTTTTTCTTTACATACTTGGGGTATTTCTCTGTCTTGGAATGAATAAAATGTTAATGTTATGTTGTTTTTCATTTAAAATTGCAGCATTTGAGAGAGAGATTTTCCCCTTAGAAATGTATTCCTTTTCCTCTGTTTTTATGGCCTAGAGGTTTTCTCTCTTTTTTTATTTATCATCTCATATTGCTATGGTTTGAAGATATACAGCAATGACGCAGGCTGCTGTTGAGTATGGTTCTTTGACTGGTTTCTATTTTTAGAATGTTCTTAGTTGCACTGAAAACAAGCAGCAGCAACTGTATTGGCCCCAATATATAGCACAGTCTTTTGTCAGAAGATACAACGTGAATAATATAGCTTGCCCTACATTTAGGGACTATGCAGAACATGATCCTTTTAAGGAACATACTCTACCTATGTAAGTAACAGGTCTTGCTGTGGCTGCTCAGTTCCCCCCTGGCCAACTGAAACCAGAATTAATAACCTCAGCTCCGCATCCTCACCGAGACACAGCAGTGTGACCAGCTGCGTTAGCCCACCAACAGGAAGTGGTGAACCAGAGCTCTTCTGCTGTCGACTGTCAACAAAATACTTAGCAGGCACTGGAGCGCATATGTACTGCTTTGCAGGTGGATGCCCTAACCAGCCCAGAGCATCAGCCTGCCCATCTCTTCTGCCCAAAGCTTGATTAAAAAATGGAACATCCCCTCCAAGAGGGGAAGAGTCTGGCACCTCGATCCTCAAAGCAATTAGGGATGACAGAAGAGCCAGGATTAACTCTTCTGTCTGAGCTGGCAGAGCGGTGCCTGTCCCTCAGCTTGCCAGAGTCCAGCGGAGCAGCCATCATGCAATTAGTCACAGACTCTTTTCTTTGCCCAAGTAAAAAACGTTGAGCCCTAATTTTCTCCCAAGGTATCATGGGAACCATTGGGAGTTCCCAAAATTTCCACGGGTCAGAATATATAAAATTTTAAAAATCTCTGCTGAGTAGCTGGTACAGATTTTTATTGGTGTTTGTACTTTAGAGAAAGCAGGAATTCCCAGTTCTATCCTTATACACAGCCCCCTTCTATCTAGCTGATACTCCCCATAGGAGCAACCTCCACTTGGGATAAATGATGTAATTTTGTGAACAGTTTCCTCTATAAGAAGCTTTGCCTGTGAAAGACTTCTTGAAACTGATTTTCCTGATGTATAATTTCCTTTTTTTTAACTTGAGTTTTCTCTGAGGTTTTGTCTCTATATTTTTGTCTGGGTTACCTGAAGTAAGAAAGTGTTTGCTGAGCTGCTTTTGAAAAAGGGACACCAGTATTAAGAAAGAAAGATTCTGTTTGAGATTTGTCCTTTCTACCACTTAAAAATATACCTAAAGTTTGGATCAAAAAACCCAAGGAGCTAATAATGGTGAACGGGGCTATGTGAATGGAAATGCAGACTGAACTCTGCGCTGTGCATTTTGAATAGATTAAAAAGATGTCTTTTCCCAGTCAGTGTGAAAACATTATCTGTGCCAATGCTAAGGCACAGCTCCATTAGCTATCTAAAACTGCCCTGGGTGGGGGAAGGCTCTTGAACAGGCTATATTAGTTCTCACATTTTCATTTGACTCCTCTTCCCATTCACGTTCACGGGTCTCGCCCTATTCCTGTGGATATTTTGAGCAGCGAATGTCACTGAACAGACCGTGTCCACGTTGCAAAGTGCAGGTCCAGACCCTTTCTTGGGATCGAGCTGGTGGCCCAGGACCCCCTTGTAGGCATCGGTCAGGCACCATGAGATTTACCTGAGGGAAGAGCCTCAGCATGGACTCGGCCTCCTTCACACCATGTGGAGAGATCAGACACACTCCAGGCAGGGAACTCGAGTTTCTGACAGCTCTGTCCCCAGCAGGTATTTTCATAAATGCCTGTTTTAAGTCAGACCCACTTAAATCTGCCAAGATACCACTACGTGCTCAGCATCTGCATAGAGTGTGGCTCATGATATGTTTTATTCCACTTCATCCTGGTTTTATCACCCCTTCTCCATCACAGACCAAGCCCATGGGCCGAGAAGGGAGAACCTCACTGTCTCATTTTCCATCTTGAATCAGATCTCATGGACATTTACTCCGTGACTATTCTTAATTAATTTTGTCTGGCATCTTATTTAAAAATATCTTAGACAAAGTCAACCTTCATGCAATATCATCTGTTCAAGGCAACACCTAAACCGAACTGTAACTGTACACTCCGTGCTCTTGCTTGTTTCTGA
Source organism: Podiceps cristatus (assembly GCA_000699545.1). Lineage (NCBI taxonomy): Eukaryota > Metazoa > Chordata > Aves > Podicipediformes > Podicipedidae > Podiceps > Podiceps cristatus. The sequence continues at coordinate 32,139 of KL261832.1, read as the reverse complement.
GGCGTGAGTTTGATCCAGGAATGGAAGGATTTCTGCAGCTTCTTTATCTGCTCCTCTAAACTTTTAGCTTAGGATATTTGCTGGACTTGCAAAAAGCAAGAGATCTCTTTCCTTCTCCATTTATTTGCAGTACTCCTTATTAATTACTCCTTTTGCTTGCCCATCTTAAAATTGAAGTGTCAAGTGGCAGTATATTTTGCCCTAATAAAGGCATATTAAAAAGTTCTTGAAAATAGTTTGGTTGTGATTTTTCAGCTTCTAGCAATTGTAATTTCATTAAAATACCCTTCTCTATATCACCCCTACATCAGAAGCCCTTACAACTTTTCCCAATATCCAGTATTTTCCCTCTTCACATCAGTCAGCATTAGCCTGAATTGCTCTTTTTCCCCTTTTGTTCCTTTGTGCACATGGGTAGTGGCTGAGCATGATCCTAATGTCGTTTCAAGGGCATGTTCCACTCTCTCCTGCCTGGTGCTCCTTTCTGTAATGAAATACTTTGCAGAGCTCCGGGGGAGACAACTGTTACCCATGTGTGATGAAACGGGAAATACATGGGGTTAGGTATAGTCATACCTTGGTAATCATTAAATGATTTGGGTTGGAAGAGCTCTCTGCGGGTTTTCTAATCCAAAACAGGCACAGAACTCCAAATGCAGTCTCACAGGCACTGAATAGAGGGGAAGGACGACTTCCCTTAACTTGCTCGTTATACTCGGTTGTTTTTTTTTGCTGCAAGGACACACTGCTGATAAACTACAGCCAAATGTGATCAGAGGTTTACAAATGTCCCAAGAGGGTGAGGCACACTGATGCAAGTGGTAACGAACTAAGAAGTCGGTGTGTGCATTGCTCATGCCCTCACTGCCCCTAATACGAGCGTCTGTGCACCCTGTGGTCTCCAGAGAGACGACTGTGTGCTCTTAGGCAGAACTTGTGGGATTTACCACAGGGTTACGGACAACCTCGAAAGCAGATGCTAGAGGGACGGACAAGAGTGGGGAGCACTGGTGAGATCCAGCCTGCTCCAAAGCTTGAACTCCTGTACTGTAAAGCAGTGCACAGGGCAGGTGTTCTTCCCAGGGAAGGCAACAGGTGCCTTCTTAGCTCTCCATAATACCACGTGTACCTCTCTTCTCCCTTTTCTTGGTGTGTGATGCAAGTGTCCCTTTCTTCTCTTCAAACTAGCTCTCTAGTTTCACCCCCCGCTATGCTGTAGCTGCAGTTCACCTTCTCATGCAGCACAGGGTCTGCCTGTGTCATCCCTCACTTTGTCTTAGACCTGGAGATCAGCGCCCACCCTCTGCGTTTGTCTCATTATCTTCTGAGACATTAAGGTTTGAGGCAGATGCCCTCGAGGGAGGTTGACAAAGGAAGGAAACACCAAAATCTCTTTATTCTCTAGGGTTTTTTTGTGTTGCACAGGACCACAAATGGGAGTGATAGCCAGGAATGGGGTGCGAAAGCAGCACCGTTGAGGAAATATATTTAATGCTTCCCTGGCTGTGGGCTGGAGCTGTGGATCCAGCAGAACACCAGAGAGCAGAGTAAAGGTTCAAATCCCATGTGTCCTCCCCAGAGGCTGCATCCCTTGAGACTCCTCACGTGCTCAGGGAGATGAGGTTTGTATTTCCCTGCACCAGAAGGCAGTGGACCAGAAAGCCATGATTTATCTCCAGAAGAGGCTGTTTATAATGCTCCATTCTCAGCTCCTGCCTAACACAGGCCAGAAAATTCCTCCCAGTAATTCCTGCCTTGCGCATTGCATCCCAGCCTGTTTGAGCTAGAACAGATCTCTCAGAAATAGGATCTATACATGTTTTAACAACACTATGAGGTGCAGAATTTGCCGCTTCTCTTGGTAATCTTTTTAATCTAACCAAGCCCCTGAGTGGAAGGATAGGCCTCAGACTATTCCTTGCATAAACTGGAATTTTTTTAAACTCTTCTATGAAATATTGTTTGAAATAGATTTGCTAACTATTAGGAGCTTAATCTTACAATTCCTGATCTGGTAAAAGGTCACCTCACATCATAAGTAGACCTGGCAGGCACTCTAAGTCCATTTCATTTCACCATTTCCTCTGGGTAGCTGAGAAATGCTATAATTTATTGCTCCAGTATCTTAACGTTATTCTTATAGCAGTTAGCTTTTCCAATAATGCAAATATGTGACTGGTGTTGATGCTGTTAATTAATCATATTTATTATTTTAATCTCCTTTGGTAACATGCAGTCCAGCTGCTTATGCAGATGCCAGTCAGGCAGTAAAAAACCCCAACCCCAAAAGACAAATTCATGATGGATGGCTCTGTCTCACAGTACTCATTGCCTATGCATTTGTTGATAAATCCAAGGCTTTTGCTGCATCATTGGCCTAGCAGAATGAGACTTCTTTTTTGTCAGTAGCTTGTAAAATGCTATTTTGAGATTCCTTTCATCCTAAATGCAACCCGAGGTCTGGGTGAGGCTTTGGCTGTGCGGGTAAATGAGGTAATTGCCCTGAAATTCGGGGATAGTTGAAGTGAGCTGAAGTACTAATACTGTCTTCCTAGGTCTGTCCACCCAGCCATGGAGTATCCTTCAGGGCCGTGCCAGGTATGAATGTGCTCAGCCCAGGCCACGCCAACCAGCTCCCATTTCAGATTCAATAATTTCACTTCTCTGCTTCCCTGAGAGCAAGGTCCAGACAGATTTTGGGATCTCCAAATGAGTAACTGTGGTTAGCAGGTGCCCTTGGTTATCAAGGGAACCTTGGTAAACTCTGAACCTTAGGGATAACAAGCTAGAATTCCCCTTACCTTCAAAGGAAGCAGTGTGGGCTTGAGAAGGCCAGTCATCAGTGTCCCAAGAAGGAGCACGAAAAAATAGTTGGTGAAGGAGTTCCCTGAGAAGCTGTTGAGCTGAGGTGGCCTGTTAGAATGATTTTGTGAGCCCTGTGAAAATCAGAGATCCTTTAACATCCCAGACATACTCACTGCAAATGTGATGATGTTGTGTTGTGTGTGTGCAGTTCAGTCACGTTGTGCATGAGGGTTGGACTTGTAAGACCCCTGTGATTTATCTGTGCATCACAGCAGCTGTTTGGAGGTCAGGTGTCCAGCAAACAGTGGTTGCCTCAAAAATTTGGGGAAACCTCTTTCCTGCATACTTTTCTCAAAATACACTGTGTTGGAATACGTAATAGAGATGCCCCGTATTCCTCAGGGTATCCAGCGATCAAATCAATGTCAGATTCCTCTCTTTATGAGGACTGAAGGTCTGAGCTCCATGGGACTGTGGCGTAAAGCAGGTGCAAAAACTCAGTAGTGCTTGAACTATGTAAGCAAATAGAAGAAAAGGAGTAGAAGGAAATTTCTGCACAAACATGTCACTTGGAGCCACAGAATCAAGTGTGATGATTGTTGTTTTCGAGAAATTATTAAGTTCTCTGTAGTGGGGACATTGCTGCATTTCATTCCTGTGGCTGGAGCTTCATCGTAAACTCTTCTGCGTGGTGATTCTGGTCTGTTTGCTGTGTGCGAGGGCAGAGCTCCGTCCCCCTGGCAGCAGAGGAATGGCTGCAGCACAGGCAGGATTGCACCAGGGAATACGATGTGTTAACTTTATTGTGATAAACTTCTGACCTCACTTCTGGGAATTGCTCACACCAACTTAAGATGTGGCCCACAAGATTGCTAATGGTCAGATGATGGTATCCTATATGATAGTAAAGCATTCTGCTCCAATGCTTAGTTATTTTCAGAATTCAAAATGCCTTATTCTGTATTTGGACTTTACAGGCCTAAGCTTTCAAGGATTGGAACTTATTACATTTGCTGGTTTAAAGTGTCTTTTGCAAGGGGCCTGTTTCCTCTATTCCCGTCTTTTGCCTTCCTTCAAATCACATTTTATATTTTTCTCTGATAAAGAAAACAGCATAAACGGAAATCAGAAGTTCTGTTCTACAAAAGATAATGGATTGTGGTACTTGCATTAATTGGGTCAGAGCATATCTTCAGTTAAACTGGATTGCAAAATGCAGGTAACCTGTTGGAGCGCAATCAAAGCGCAATATTGTGCTATGACTTAAATTCTTCAGTCTGTGTGTTTTTGAGAGAAATTTCACTTAAAGAGACAATTTTGTGTTGAAAACCTTTCTTATGAATAGATAGTTTTGGATGTGAGATCATGCTATTAGAAAATTACTAGTTAGCCTGGACTCCACTTCTTTTCTTTCAAGATAGGTCTTTAAGATAACACAATTTCCCGACAACCTTTTAGAAGCATGGTTGTTCCTTTGGTGAGTTTATTCGGTGCTGTGCATAGTTTGGCTTGATTAGACTTGCTATGCCACCTTGCTTTGAATCTTTCTTCAAGTTATTCTACCAAATGCAATGTTGATCTATTTTTAAAAAATATATTTTAGTTTTATTTATTGTCATCAATTTTATTAGCCAATAAACCACCTCACAACTACTTGTTGCCTTCGGCTTTATAACATGGTCAGCTTGGGAACAAAATTACTACTTTGTAAACAATTCTCATTTCTTTTACAAATTGTAGACATCTATGTATTCTTTATCATTGCGTATTTTTACAAGTGCTTCTCACCCTTATTGTTTGGTATGCAGCTGATTGTCAGCACTGGTATAAATCCACAGAGGTCAATCTGTTCATTCAGCACAGAGCTGCTGGGAACTTGGGCCCGGATAATTTCTCCTCTGAATTTTGTACAGTTTCTTTTCTTTTGCAGAGGGATCTGGACAGGCTGGCTGGGTGGGCTGAGATTTATTTTATAATGTTTAACAAGGCCAAATGCCTGGTCCTCCACTTGGGTCACAACAACCCCAGGCAACCCTTTGGGCTTGGGGAGGAGTGGCTGGGAACCTGCCTGGCAGAAAAAGACCTGGGGTTGTTGGTCCACAGCTGGCTGAGTATGAGCCAGAAGTGTGCCCTGGTGGCCAAGAAGGCCAACAGCATCCTGGCTTGTATCAGAAACAGTGTGGCCAGCAGGAGTAGAGAAGCGATCATCCCCCTGTACTTGGCACTGGTGAAGCTGCACCTAGAGTACTGCATTCAGTTTTGGGCCCCTCACAACAAGAACAACATTGAGATGCTGAAGCGGGTCCAGAGATGGGCAATGAAGCTGGTGAAGGGTCTGGAGAACAAGACCTATGAGCTGTGGCTGAGAGAACTGGGGTTGCTTAGTCTGGAGAAGAGACTGAGGGGAGACCTTATTCCTCTCTACAACTACCTGAAGGGAGGTTGTAGTGAGGTGGGTGATAGTCTCTTCTCTCTTCAGGACTCTCTTCAGGACAAGAGTAAACAGCCTCAAGTTGCAACAAGATTAGATATTAGGAATAATTTCTTTATTGAGAGAGTGATCAAGCACTGGAACAAGCTGCCCAGGGAAGTGGTGATCACCATCCCTGAAGGTGTTCAAAAAACACCTTCAAGCCATGGCACTTCAGGACATGGTTTAGTAGGCATGGTGGTGGTGCTGGGTTGTTGGTTCAACTTGATGATCTTAAAGGTCCCTTCCAACCTTAATGATTCTATGATTCTATTAGTCTGGCTTTAACAGTGAATCCCTTCAAAAAATGTTCAGGAATGCTTTTATTTCATTGCTAACTCACTGATAAGCCTCTCTTGTGGATGGAAGAGCCCAATGGGAACAAGTTACCTTATCAGGGCTGGACATAAGGGAGGATGGAGACAAGGCACAGAAAGTAGTATTGCAGTGTTCTTCACCCACCAGTGATACGTGTAGCCTTTAGGAAGCTAAGATGCATGCCACATTGCTGTGGTCTTCCTGTCAAGTGTCCCTCTGCTCTTGTGCCGATTTGCTGCCACGTGAGGCCCCACAGCCACATTTGCCCTATACACAGGTGCTACTGTGGCATCTTTGGTGAGAAAACTTTAAAATTTCTTTGATTGTCGTGTTTTCTTTTATTGTTGTATTTATAACTCAGGGCCAGAGTTTGAAGGTTAAGACTATGCTGTCCTGCTTAGCCTGTGATCTTTGCTCCCTGCTGGTTTTCATCCCAGACAGGACTGATATGTACCTTGTGGGAAAACTCTATTCTTTAGGAGATCAGAACCTTTTGATCTGCAATTGCTGACGGTAACTGTTAAGTCTGTTCAAAGGGGAAAGGACTTGGGATACTCGGGATAAAGCCATGTCCATGAGATGAGATTCAGTCCAACTGTGTTTCCAGCTTCAGAATGTATTTCTCTCTCCAGTTTCATTCTTTAGATGGGTTTACCAGTTTCTAAGTGGCAAATGGCTACTTCAGTATGATGGTTGGTTTCTTTTACATGTCTACTGTTTTCCTGACATATAAACTCTTCCCTATTCTTGGGATGTGAGTGTCCTAAACCTGAGTCTGCGGAATTGCTGCTTTCCCCACTACTTCTTAGTTGCAATACAGAAAGGAAGAGCTCCAACCGGAGAAATGTAGAAAAGAGACAGACTGTCAGTGTTACCCAAGTGCCTGGCTGTAAGGACATTTACCTAAATTGCAGGAGATTTGGGTTCACTGTCTTTACTGATACCCTCTACACCTGCAACTGGCACACTCATATTGGCGAAGAATAATACTGTCAACAGCCCCTCTCCTATTCGGGTTGGGTGAAACTTTGTGTCCCATTTCAGTTATTAATTCTCCAATGATGTTAATAAACCTTGCCTGACCAAGGTTATCATCAAAATCAGTATATTTCCCTGAGTTTGGTTTCAGTCAGTTTTTGATGAACAATAAAAGTAATTTTATCTCCTTCCCCCAAATTTTCAGACAGACCTATGAATTACATATCTAGCAAAACATCACAAATATGGCTAAATATTCAATGGTAGCAGATGAGGTCTGAATCTTTGAAAGATCCTCTCTTCATCCAAGTATCAGGATGCATAGCCCAGGATATTGCATAAAGATGTAGGCTATCGATGGCAAAGAGAGCACAGGATTGTGCTTAAAATAGACAGAAAAATATAGAAAATGATACGTCAGCAAAATCATCTCCAAGCGTGTTTCAGAATTTTCCATGAGGCATCAGGGATCTTTGACCTAAGCTCAAAAAAAAATTATTCTGCCTTTCGTTTTGTATCTTAGTCACTTCGGCAGAGTCTGTGCCATCAGAATCCAGCATGAGTTCTCCTGTGACAGTATTAGATCAATCATAAGAATGCAAGTAATTACGTCTACTCCATCTTCCCAGATAGTCCAAAATCAACACTTTGGGTTCACTGCAACCTGAGTTGCTAACATGGGTTGGAAGGTGAGAGAAAATTATCACAAAGCTGTTTTTTTAATGTTTTTACCTAAAATAAGTTGGTTTCAAATTAAAAAAAAAAAAAAAAATGAAGAAAATGCCTAGAATTACTTTTTGAAAATTGCGGTAAAACTTGGGGACTTCATTGAACTCAAAGCACTGTTAGCTCTTACCGAACATACAGTAAGGTTATAATTTTAATGGGTAGGTCAGGGTATTTGAAGTTCAGATGTTTGCAATAACCTCTGTGAACCAGGTATTTAAAGGGAATCTTTGCTACAGCGACAGACCTAGAGAGCAGCAAATGCTGCCTGGGTGTAACTTCCTGGTGAATTCATAATGAAGGGCTGGTCCACAGGGTCTTTGAGAAAAATGGGTTACAAGCCCAGTGAAAGAGCTTTTCCTCACGCTGTAGATGTTCGTAAAGGCAATCGTGATATTGCATCTTTGCTAAACTTGCACTTCCTCTTTATAGTCTTGTAATGCAGGCACTGGAAATTCAAACCAAGCTAAAACCAGACTAGAAACAGACTGTGTTTTTCATGGTGATGGCAAATAATCACTGGAGCAAATGCAAAGAATTCTTGTCAGCTGTCTGTTGCTGAGACGAGTTTGGATATTTTTCAGAACAGAACTGTACTTGAAAGGGGGAGAAATCCTAGAAAGTTCTTGGTTCTGCTTGACGCAGGAAGTCAGACTAGATAACAGCAGTATTTCCTCCTGACCTTGTAGTCTGAAGATATATTATGTACCACATGGTAAAGCTGTACCACCAGAAAAGAAAGGCTGTAGGGCAGTGGGAATTAAGATGTTTTGTGCTGCTATGAGTTTGCACTTAGAGAGCATCCCTCTAGCTTTACTGCTGCTGTCCTGCTAACACTAATGCCCTACACATTTCTCCTTGTCTTCCCTTGTCCCGAGGGGCCCTGCTGAGGGAGAAGGTCCTCTAAGGGCGTCCTGCAGCTCCTCCTGAAGGCTTAGCTGAGTGCTCTGGTAAGTAAGGGGGGATGAGAGATGCTAAACCAGCTACTCCCTTCCCCTCCCTTGCCCCATGTCCAGATGAAGCTTAATTCTGGCATTTTGCTTAAGTGGCAGGAGAGGGAGCATTGAGAGAAGTAAGGATTGCATCTTCCCACTTCTTTGGGGTTTCTAGCAGGTAGCAAGTCAGGATGGACCAGCACAGGTCCTACCAGACAGTGATGGAGAAACAAAGGCCAAGAGAATGGTATAGGGACTAAACTTTCTTCTTCCCACTTCAAAATGTTCTCATTAGACCTTCCCAGGCTCCACCCACAGGTAAAGATGGGCATTTGGTAGTCACTGATTGTGGCTAGGCCATGAGTGTAAGGTCTGTGATGAGGCTAGGGGTAACGAGGACATACCAGGAAAGCTTTGTCTCTTTGTGCATTAAACCCTGCAGCTTTCTACAAAGAAATGAGAAACAAAGGTTATATTGATGAACTTAATCATCTGAATCTGTTTTTCATGTGCCTTTGATACTGTAAAATCAAAGCACCGCACCCCTGCCAGGCATTGAAAAGCCAGATTTGAGGGTCATTAAAAGCAGCAGTGTGCTTAATCGGGAGCCCTTACAGAGCAGCACAAAGCGGCTCCTCCCTTCCTGTACATGATTTATTTTTTAATAAAGGCGACCAAGATGGCAGCCTGTGCAGCGCACTGTGCTGCATGAGAGGCTCTGCAGCGGAACGTGATGATTTGCAAACTCTCTCTGCAGGGTTAATGTCTATGTGAACAGCTTGGAGGAAACAGCGCCTTCTTATTGCTTTCAAATACTTTCCCCAGTCGTGGGGGTCTGTCTCATTCTGGGTAAAGAAAGCAGTTGCACGACCTGTTATGTAGATATCAATTTTTAAATGGTGTATCTTTATTACCTTCTGGTTTCCTACACAGACTCCAATACTGGGTGCAGAAGCTCGCTCCCTGGGTCTTTTGTGAGCTATGTAGCCTTCATCAGAAGAAGCCAGCTGGCCGTTAAGGTAGGCCTGGCTTATTAGCTTCATTCCCAAATAGCAAGGGAGAAGGATGTGGGACTAGATGAACCTTCAGCTGAATTTTTATGAGAGCAAAATGCAGTAGAGGCAGCTGAAAGCTGAGCTGTTATCCCAGTTCATTGTAGCTTCAGGAATCCCCTTAGGTGGGATTTATCACCCAAGTTAAGCACATAATCTCTTTGACAGGTGTCATGGACCTCACAGTATCTTCATCTTCAGAGAGGTTTGGAAGCTGGACCACCTTCACCAGCTATCCATGCATTTTAATTAGGCAGAATATGGCTTCATGTGTTCTCACCCTGAGAATAACAACCAATCAACCTACCCTGCATGGTCTGCTACCATCCCTTCATCCTTTCACATGAGATTCACTGCCCCATCTTCAGTCACCACAGCCACAGTTGCGTGGGGGCTGTGTGGTCCTTGCTGCCTGCTTTCTCCAGCTGTGCCAGCTCCACCTGGAGCTCAAGCCACCAAGCCCACCAGCAGTTTTCGGCTCAGGCTGCATCCAGCAGAGCCTCAATGGTGAGGGACCGGTGGCTTGCAGCACACAGCCCTGACACAGGTGTGCACCCAAGTTCACACAGGTGTGCACCCAACTTGACTGCTTCTCCTGTGGCAGAAGTGTTGTAATTAGACCAAGTACCTCAGCACATGGACCTGTCACTGGTCAGACTGGGATATAGCTAGCATGTGCCAGATGACCGCACCTCCTCTATCTTCTCACCTTTTCCCCTTTGGGATACATGACTTTTATGCTAATCTTCATAGAAAGGCAAGGTTTTAAAGTGGGAGAGGACAGCCAAAAGGAAAGCAGGCAATGACGTGTGAGCGGTATATGAATGAGATAGGCACCTGCTGTCCTAAAGCATTTTCAAATGTTAAAAAAATATAATTTGGGGCATAAGTTGAAAGAGTGCACAGGGAGCTTTAAAAGCGGAGGGCTGGTGCTACATGAAGGATTGCCCTTTCATCTCGCATCTTGGCAGCCTCCAGGAGCAGTCGTTTTCAAACGGCTGAAGGATTAAGAAAAGAAGTTCCATGCAGTGGGCAAAATAAGGATCACACTTGCCCTTTCCTTTCAGGTCTTCCTTTTTCATTCTGAGTCTTTGCTAAATAAACAAATCCTCACACTGCGAGCTACCATTTATTTGTCCGCATTTCAGACATAAGCCTGCCTCTTTCACTTTTGTGAGCCAGGGAGACCATTCTGAAACCCTGGGGAAATGCAATTGTGCATCTAATTTCCTAGCAGTGAAGGCAAAGGTTTTCAAACAGACCTGATGACTGTGGGCAACCACTTTGTGAGAAACATAAAGGGAACCTGCAACTCAGAAAATGCTGAGCCTTTTGAAAGCTGTCTGCTTAGACAGAATTTGATGGAGGGATAAAAAAGTTTGCTTGTTTTTTCCTTTTTTAAGCTTGCAGATGGAGCTCAGCTCTTATGAGAGCAAGAGATGAGTAGCATGGATATGAGCCAGACATAGGACTGGTAGGCTGTGTTGCGACTGCCCCAGATAGATGTGTTGATCCCTTGGCGTGAAGCATCCTCTGCTGTTCCCATCCCAAACAGCTCCTGATCACAGACTAACAGCTGAGCTGTGGTGTTGATTATCATAACACTCAGGGAAGGCTATAAAGGAGCCTGCTTTTTATCAGAGAATGAACTGGGAGAGTTCATCTCCCTTTAGTTGAGCCAAAGTTTTCAGACCAGTTGGGTATGTTTTACTGATCTTATTGCACAAACTCATCCCACTTGTGTGGCCCTGAGATGGAAATATTTGAAGGTTACGCTGTGTTTGCTAAGTGTGCACAAGCTGGCTCACAGAGCAATGAAGACAGAAGCCTCAGATTCCGCTGCTTTTTGTGCTGAAGCATCCAGAGGCATCTCCCAAGTTGTAAATACCCCACACCACTGAAGTGCCACCCTTTTTAGGATAATTCATGGATGTCCTGATGAATGGAAGAAGCCAGGAGTGACATACACTGTGTAGCTGTGGGTATAAGGATAAGTAGACAAAGGATGAGTGAAATCATGTCCTGAGGACAAGATGTTTGGTGAACTCCTGAATAGCAGGGAAGCACAAGCAGGATTTAGCTCTCATCTGAAGGACCAAGGCTAGCTAAGCACCTGGTATTCTTCTTCTGTATTTGGGAATACTGAAGTGCTGAGTGGACTGTGCCAGGATTTGAACTTCTGCCTAGAAGACTCTGATAAACTTCAAAGATGAAGTATTGCAATGATACCAGGTGTTTTGCTGTATGTATACTGGTGTAACTGGAAGACAGAGTTTATGTTTATACCATCATGGTAGTTCTTTACCTGCTTCTTGCTTTTTTAAAAGAAAGCTATCCTGTCCCAAAATCAACCCCAGATCTCTAACAGGCACTACTGTGAAAAGCCTCCAAAGGAAATATTTTGAAAATGTTGCCATTTTTTTTTATTGAAAAAAGAATATTTGCTATGCTTCTGCAAAGAAAGTTGGGCTTTACTTGGCTGTTCTCCTCCTTTGTGTGCTGGTCATGGCCTGAAAAAGAAATTGAGACCAGCCAACCGAAGTCAGCACATCCTCGTGCTCTGGGTCATCACCTGCCCCACTGCAGGGACAGTCTGGGGACACTGGCCCAGGAAGGCTGACGGCAGCACAGGCGTGGAGGGTCGGGAGTGGGTGTCCTCCAGTCCCATCACCAGCTTACCACATCGCTTTTGGTATGGAGCCCTGTCTGTCTGTATTGCCCTACTAATGCAATGTAGGTAATACCCAGCAGTTGGTTTGTGAAGTGCTCTGAACTTGGACTATTTCATTATAATTGTGGAAAATGTGATTATTTTCTCCCATGGTAGAGATGAAGATGAAGGTTGCAGTGAGATGATACGGGGTGGTGTAGCAGATACAGGCTATGTCTGGCTCTACCAGCCTCTGCTTGAGGAATGTGTGAAAAGGGCAGCCACCTTCATCTGTAAAGAGAAAGTGTTTTTGGAAGGGTTGAAGATGCTTTTTCCTCTCCCTCTTAGAAACCATTAATTTCCTTTTTTTTTTTTTTCCCCCCCCTACATTTTTATTTTCTGGCATTGTTAATATTCCCAATGTGTGGTTATTTTCCTGTAAAGTGTGAGATAAAAGGGTTGATTTTTAGTGTTGGATAAAATAATTCCAGTAATTTCAAAGGGATTTTTGACTGTGGCTCGGGTGGACAATTTAAATTTTCTTTGAAATGATCTTTTTTTTTTGTGAACTGCCCCCCCCCCCGAACAGGAATGCACACAAAAGCCAGCAGAGCTGTGATATGACCACAGGAAAGATTTCCTTTGAATCAACACTGTTGCATGGCCTGAAACAGCACTAGCTTTATGTGCGCTTGCATGCTTAAGACATGAAGCATCAGTGGGGAATACAAACAGACCGAGAGTTTGACCTAAGGGACATGGAAGATACGCATATTCCCTGGAAGAAAATCTCCCAGCAGGGTCTGGATGTGCATAACTTGTTCTGACCTTTCAGACAGACCACTGTTCGTTTCTCCCAGATACTTTGTCCCCTGAAAATAATGCTGCTTTTTAAAGAGCCTTCTGTCACGCTGGTGAGATCCTCCCTAACAGGAGCATATTAACACTAGCTAGCCCGCTTAATGAATATTTATAATTAATGAATATGCCATAATTTGTATTCACTCTGCTATCCTCCCCGTATGGTGGCATCAAAGTAGATACAGGGGTTTGAAATGCGAAGGGCTGATTAGGAGGAGAGGGGAAGGCAAATTTCACACTTCAGTTAGTGCTTTTGAGTCAGTCCCTCCGGTTGCAGATTGCCTAACGCAATCGGCTGCTCCCCACAGCAGCTGCTGAACATGAGAAGCAATCCAACTTGCCCTGAAGTCTCTGGTTAACAGCAAAGGTCAAGGGAAAGCAATATTGTGGTATTCGACAAGTTAACACTGCAATTAAAGGAGGCTAGGAAATAAAATCCTGTTGATGGTTGGCTTGTCAATGTTGTATCTCTGCATTCTGGCAGATAATCAGGACGGATGCCTACAAAAAGTAAATGAAATCGCCCCTATTGCACAGCCTGGGGAAGGAATATGTCTTTCACACCAGGAAAGGCACCAAAAGGACTCAGAACCACTCAGATACACGCCCCAGTCCCATCCCGGCAATGTGCTCCTCTGCTAAAAGCAGCGTTCGGTGCAGTGCAGCCAGCTCCACAATGTCTCCAAAAAGTCATTTGGCCCTTTGTTCTTTTCTGCCACCGCCAGGTTCACACATATGGCCTCTTTCAGGTCCTTTTACTTTATCACACACCCCCACACACACCCTTTCCCCCATTTCCTACCTGTTTTAACTCAGATGTAACTCAGTGAGGAGACAGATAGCACAGGAAACTTGTGATGCATTAGACAACCCCATAGGTTTTGCTTTCAGTGCAAGGATCTCCAGAGGGTCAGGCTGAAGGACATTGTTCCTTGCTGCATGGAAGGGATGGTTTGATACAGAGGCAGGATAGGGACAGGAGGACACCTTGTGTGTTCGAAAAGGTCACGTTAGCAGGCTCTTGGCTGCTAACAACCTCTCTGGTCCGCCCAGAAGGTATCATTTTGACTTCATGGCATGCAGCCCACTTGAAGGGACAGGCAACACGTTGAGGTCTCTCTAGAGGTGACAGAAGTCATCAAACAGCACTCTTTGGCTTAGCAGAGAAAGTGGAAAGTTGAAAGAGCAGCCTGGACCGCCGTGTTGCACATCTCTCTCTGCACAGGGCTGTGCATGGCACTGAGAGGACCCATTTGGCCCCCAGCCCATTTGCATCCAAACTGGTTTTCATGTGATGACCAGTGGCTGGAGTGGAACAACATGCCTTGGCATTGCCCCAGTGCAGAGCTATGCGTCAAAGCCTCTGCGTGTGCGTGTTGCCTTCTTCCCTTTCTCTTGGGCAAACTTGCGCAAGATTTTTGTAGTGAGCAGTACGTGTCTCTGGAACCCTCCATGTTATACCCCAGCTGAGGAAGCACTATTTTGAGATGTGAAATTTATCAGTAAGGGGAAAAAAGAGAACACTGAAATGCCTTTAGAGTGTGCAAGTCCTTGAGCATGTTGGAGGGGAAGCAATTCCTCAAATAAACCTTTGTGTGAATCCTCTAAGGTGTTTATCCCCATTGTTCCCACTGCCCAGGTGGAGACAGTGAGCTTTTGCAGGCCAGAAGGGACCACAGAAACACCCATCTAGTCTGTTCCAACCTTTCCGAAGTGCCTTCCGTAAGGCACTCACCCTCCCAGAAAAGCAGGGTCTGCTTAGGAAGGAAATACACATCAAGTACGTGAGTAAAGCGGGTGCCTCTGCACACAAACTCAAATTCCTAGGGATATCTCCCTCCTCTCTTTCTCAGATACAAATAACTTAAAAAAAAAAAAAAAAAAAAAAAAAAAGTGGAGGGTATGAGACTAATTTATTTAAGTTATCAAACACAGGGACAAAGAATTTGTGTCCCTTCTGTCTCTGCAAATCTTGTACGAGATGCACTGAAGCCTGCAGTGGGTAAATGAGTTCCTTTAACTCTATTTCCTTTCCTTTTCTTCCCTTCTAGTGCTCTCTGAAATAGGTTTCCTTTTCTTTGGTTTATTAGATTTGCCTGAATCTGGCTTTGTAACATCTTAAAGTGACCAAGACCTCTCCTGAGGTCTTGTGACATGATGTGCTGTGTGCAGCTCCCTGCTGTTGCTGTGAAATATTCCTTGGTGCTTGCCCGGTGAGGAGGTTCTGGCAAGGTAAGAGACCAAGAGACAACTGGGACAGTGCCCCATAGCAGTGTGAGACAATAAGCCCATTGTGTTCCTTCAGATTACATTTGAAATGCTGTTATTGAAGGTGGCTGGTTAGAAAATAGAATTTTCATTCTGCAGGAAACTTACAATTTTATTTTCAAACCAGCACTAGAAGTCAAAATTAAATACCAGCTGAAGTTTAGGAAATTTTTTGTTCCTGACACATTGAAATGGCTTTCTTGAAATGCTTCATAATGGTAATTTAGAATGTTTTGCTCTTATTTCTGCTTGCTATAATAGTAGCTAAAATTATTCTATTGAAACAAAATAATTTGAATGTATCATGGTGAAATGTAATTTCCCAGTGAAGGCACTGATGGAGTTTGATACCTTCCTCCAAAATTTGCCGATTTTGTCAAAAAAGCGCTTATTGTTGTAAAACTTGAATAAGCAGCCTTTTTTGACTTGTTTTTATTCCATTGTCATTTATGATATTTTGTGTAAAAATGGCAAAAAAACATCAAAGCCAAAGAACAGAAAGGCAGAATTTGATGTCTTACATTTAGATAACTAACAAGGAGAAAGGAATCATAGGTTTTGGGGTTTGTGTTGCATCCGTTTGGTTGATGTAATAATAAGTCTCACTGAGTTCCCTTCCTCCCTTAGTGGTAGCTGTCTACTCATGATGACAGGAAAATCCATGAAAGCTTTGTGATGACCATCTTCCTTCTCTTCTTCCTTCTAACGTGGAATATGCTGCATTTCTGCAGTGCCAGGCTATGGTACCAGACCTGAAAAGACATCCTATCCTCTCTCAGTCCTGACTGAACTGGTAGCCACACCCGCTGCACTCAACATTTTTGGCAGTACCTTGGAGTCTGCTTCTGCAGAGGATGCCTCCAGTCCTGCTCTGCAGTGTGCTTAGTCTCTGCTCGGCTTTCTCTGATAGAAGCTTTGACTTTATTTATTTCTTTTTGGAACTGAGCTCAAAGGGCTGAAACAGGCTAGAGTGAGTCGTGTGTAGGGGTGGAGGAGATGATAGCTATTAGATGCTGTTTCATAAACTGCTTCTCTTTCTGGATAAACTCCTTCCCATCTGTAATTTTGAAGACCAGTCACCCTTTGAACCACTTGGGAACTATAAATGATAATCCTTTGCATCACGTAGGCAGAGGGGCACCGCTAATGCTTACAGGGGCTCTTGGATAGGAAGAACCTACCCACATGGAGTTATTCACCCGCCTTTGCAAGTGTGGCAGCTCTCTAACACTAATACTCCTATTACTTCTAACATATCAGCTTTGCTAGGCAGGGGCATAGAGCCCACATTATTAGCATCCGAGATACATTTCTATTAATAGCTGTTCACCAGTTCTTAATTGGCATATATTGAAAATATGTAGCTCAATTAAACTAGGCTGAATGAAGAGCTACTATCAGAATTTCCAGATTTTTACCTGGATTTTCCATTGTTGTCTTGTCTTTGTAACTACAATTAAATTTTCCTTAGGATGCTGCCTTGATAAAATACAGGGCTCCTATAGAGAGATCATAAATAACCTGGCATACATTTCCCCCCACTGCACCGCCTTCTGCATGATTGAATTTTTCAGCACCTAATAACAGTTCTTGCCAGCACAGCAATATCATTTCTAAATCTCAACACACACAAAAAAAGTAAGTTTAGACAATATTGAAGCGAAGTAACTAAAAGTTGGAATTGAAGTCTTGGCATTGAGTACGAGGTCTGCCATTTATTCAACTTCTAAAATATCCCAGACTGCATTTCGGAACAACTATTGTAGATATTTTAATTCAGTGTCTGAGGACTTTGTGCCTTCATTCAGGGCATTTAAAAAAGTCTATTAATTGTTCCAATTGCTTTTGCAGAATTTGCAATTGTCCTCTGTGACTGACCGCTTTTTTGTTATTGAGTGTTTTTTGTTTGTTTTTTTTTGTTTTTTTTTTTTTTTTTTTTTTTACCTCCAGCCTCAACAATTCAGACCTGTTAAGTGCTGACAGATTCTTTCAATGTCTTCAAGAGCACTAAAATTTCAGCCAGGTTCTGTAGCTAACTTATTCATGCTATGAAAATTCATAGGATTTTTTTAAAAAATGGCTTGTTCCCACTCATGATGTGACTGTGCCAACAGATTCTAACACTTTTGACAGGCATACAGTGATTGGTGAAGGCAGGCAAGGGGGAATAATATATCACCAGAGTATAGGATCAGTCAGCTATAGCAACAACAACGAAAACCAGCAAAGCTGTCCGCAAACTGAAATAGAAAGTAATGTTTTAAAAAGCAGACACTTATTCCTCCAGTGGGAATCGCTTGCTCAGGATGCCATACACCCACAGTTTCATATACCCTATAGGGTTATTATAACATAATGTTACACAAACTTTCTGCTGGACAATGCCTCAAAAACGCCTGTATGGCCTCTAACTCTGCTTGTGTCAAGGGATATTATTTGCTTTCATTACACAAGCCGGTAGTTGAATTCACCTAAATGTGCCAAATTAGAAATGCTGGAGCGAGATTTCTGCAGGAACTTCTCATCTCTTCGAGAGGTGCCGCACCAAGCTGGGCAGGTGGGTTAGCATGGAGGCTTGGTGTCTCATCTATGTTAATGTGAACGGAAGTGAATAACGAAATCACTCAATGACTTTACTGATGGAATTAAACAGTGTGACCAGAAACGGCAAGTGCTGGAAGTGAAAAGGCAGTTCAGGAAATGGGCAAATACGTGAAAAGAAGACTTGTCATTTGTCCATAGATATTAACTTCAGAAGAGGCTGGCTAGGTGGAGGTATGGTAGCCATTCTAACAACAGATCATTAGAGACCTCAGGAGAAGTTCATCTCATATTCAATCTCTTTAGTCAAGTTTTCAGTTAAAGGTATTTTCATTCCTGTTGTATATCCTTAATAATACAGATATGTGGGTTTCACAGTGCTGAACAGAGGAGGGTTGGCTGTCCTTGTGCAACAGGCAAATCTAAGAGGCCTGACTTTCGTTATTCAGCAGGTCATCAGCAAATGTGAAACTAGACAGCAGATCTTCTGTTTGTGTCTCTAACCACTAGGAACTGAGGCTTTCTTTTACTACTTGTAATTTAGGAGATTACAAGTGAAAACACTAAGAAATAATACAATTGATTTATATGTTGCTATTATAGGGAATTACACAATGAGTATGTTAAGACAATAAAGCTGATTATAATTAAATTAGCATTATAAAGACATTCCATGGCTCTTGGGCTTTCAGTTGGTTTAGTGTCAATCTGAATTAATTGACCATATGAGAGAATTTGCCTCAAATTTAAACCGTTGTAATCAAGATTGAGAGCTGTCCAGTAATGCTGCATTCTTGCCTAAGCCTGTAGTGTCTGAAATATAGACTTTTACTCTGAAATGGACAGCTGCATGTTACTGTTGGTGCAGATTTAGCAATTTAATAAAAATCAATATATTTCCAATTGGTATCTGTTATCTTTTGAACAAGAAGATATGAAACCAAGAGCTTTGGTCCTGAATGCTGCTCATTAGATGTGCATTGGTTCATATCCTGATGAAAAGAAAATTGCTGGGGTCAACTGCTCACTCAGGCTATCTCTGTGGACAGCTAACAAATGCTGTTCTCCTTCAACATCTGTTCTTCAAAATCATGGACGTGTGCAATGGTAGAAAAGAGCTTTGATTGGAAAAGAACATCTATACTTCTATTGTAAAACAGTCACGACTTCTTTTCTTCAGAAACTTCATGATCCAGTAGAACATCCTTGTCTAATAGGACCCTTTCTACTTGGCAGCATTTTGGTGTCCTTTCAGAAGAATCTGAATATTAGTCATGGACTAATCAAGGTCCTTGTTTTTCTTGGACCTAGGCCACTTGATGTGACAGTACATTTATACTGAGGTAGGCTTCATCTCTTGCAACGTACAAAACAATAATGTGGGTGTAGCAGGTGTTCATTCAGAATACTGACTTGGCAATTGTCACAGTTTTGGCTGGGATAGAGTTAATTTTCTTCCTAGTAGCTGGTATAGTGCTGCATTTTGGATTTAGTGTGACAATAATGTTGATACCACATTGTTTTCTATTGTTGGTAAATAGAGCTTATACTAAAAGTCAAGGACTTTTGAGCTTCCTGTGCTCTGCCAGCGAGGGGGGGCACAGGGAGATGGGAGGGGGCACAGCCGGGACAGCTGACCCAGCCTGGCCAAGGGATGTTCCATACCATATGGCATCGTGCTCAGTGTACAAACTGGGGGGAAGCCTTGCAGAGGGGTCAGGCTTGGGGACGGGCTGGACATCCGTGGGTGGTGAGCATTTGTGCACCACTTGTTTTCTATATTCTTTATTATTATTATCATTATGATTATCTTTTCCTTTGCTGTCCTATTAAACTGTCTTTATCTTAACCCATGAGGGGTTTTTTTTCTGATTGTCTCCCCCATCCCACTGGGTTGGGGGAGTGAGCAAGCAGCCGTGTGATGCTTGGTTGCTGGCTGGGGTTAAACCACAACAGCAATCCAAATAAATATATGTCTATTTAAAGTGAGCTCAGTTCAAGAAAGCTTTGGCAGTAGTTTACAGAGGCTTAAATACCTGGATGTATAGCATGATGTCTTAGCCAATCAGCTTTAAGATCTTTAGGTCCTGGGAATTCATAGCATAGCACTGGGATACAAAGAGGAAAACTAGAGGTTTGCTAGAGTAAACCACACAGTGGTGAGGCCATCTCTGATTTTGTGCTTGTGGCACAGTAAAAAGTTCTGCAGATGTTATTTTGCTGGAGTGAGCAACAAGCTCACCTCAACAAGCACCATGCTCAGAGGATAGAATTCTGCTGGTGAGGATTACTGAAGTTTTTTCATTTCTTTTCTCCTGGCCTTTGATTAACAGACTGTCAAGGCTGTTCTTCGCTTACAGCCCTGCAGCACTGGCAGGTATAAGCAAGACAGATGTTGCTTTGAATGAACTTGACTGGGGCAGTGCAGTCAATGGTGACCCCAAGAACTGAATGGATGTGTCATTGTCATGGCATTTGCTCAGAGCAAGAGCACTTCAATCCATCAAAATGGTAGCCCGTATCTAATGGAAGCAGAAGGCCAAGTTGTGCCTTGCTACAGGATATTTTCAAAGGTTGGAGCTCAAATATTTTATTTCTTGCTCACTCTGGCTTTGTGACTAGTAATCCTTGAAAACACATGTGAAATGTGTCACCTAGTGTGAGGAAAACAAGCTCTTTGCTGACCACAGGGCCAGCTGCTTGCAATGATTTCTGGAGTGCTTCAAAGCCCTCCAGCTGGGCTTGAATCAAAATCTTGGGTACTTTTTTTAAGGAACAATTAATGAACTCTGGTCAAACTGAACTGTCTGCTTGCAGGGCAGCCCTGGCAAGGCCAACAATCTGCAGAAGATGAGCAATATTACACAATGTTGTGGCTATTTTCAGTTTCATGATTTGGTTTTTCCTTTCCATAGAGCTCAGAACTGCAGGTCAGAAAGGGAGAGGCTGAGGAAAGCAAAGGCAGGGAGAGCCCAGCTAGATACAACTGCTGGTGAGAACAGCCTAAGCACAGCATTTTCAGAGATGGTGTTTTTACAGTGAGGTTGTCCTCTCAACTGCACCAAGCAGGAGGAAGGTGTGAATAGGACCCACCTTGGGATCCCATGAATGCAAAGGAGACGTGGTTGAGGGTATTTCCCAGCCACCACTTCACACTCCCATCCTGAGGTGAAAGTTTCCTTGAAAGGAGATACCTACAAGGTTATTAAGTACCCTCCCAGTCTTCTCCATGTGGTAATTGCCTTACCTTTGGGCTCACAGAAGCCTGACTGTGGGCCACAAGTTTCAGTTTCAAGTCTCAGTCTTGCCTGCTGAAGCAGCATTGAAAATCTTCAGTATGGTCTATGTTAGCTTGCAAAGAGGTATCAATGCTTGTCTACTGGCTTCCAGTGGGGTCTGAATGCTCAGATTTTAATGCTGTCTCCCCGTATTCCTTTTCCTTAACCTGCCTCTGTTATGAATTAAATACTTCTGACTGGAAAATGGAAAAGAACATACAGGGGATGGAATACCTATATTTTGTGTCTGAAGGGTGTCCATTCAAGTAGCATACCTTATATTTAATGAACACATGTATCATGCAGCTAATATTCAATACTATGAAAGCAAAGTATTTTACATTGATATCTATGTTTTCAAAGAATCAATATTTTATTTGTTACAGAGTAAGGACATTGGAAAGATTCACATACTTTGTGGATTGTGGTTATTCAGCACCCAAGAATTATTCCTGATGCCCGTAAACAAATAAATCCACTGTGTCGGTGAATAGCTTCAAAATCAATTACTGTAATATTTCAAGATATCAAGAACTTTTTCTAGAAATCTTTGTGCTAAAATGTAGTGAGATGTTTAAAAGCAAATGTATTTCTATCTTATTTGTGTGTATGTTACAATGTTTCTCCATTATCCTTAACATCATATTATTAACTAGTGTTTCTAGGAAACTTCCAATTATGGATCATAGATGATTCTCCTAGGCATTGGAGAAAGCATAGGAGAAAACACTTTTAGAAGACAGTTGTTGCCATAAGGAACTACTCAATATATGTCTACTGGTGTGTCACTAGGCCCACATTACTGATCTTATTGGTGCTGTATCATCTGTATGTGAAACAGAAACAAATTAAAATATATCAGACTAGAAACCCAACACTCATTATGGTATTTTTAAGGGCAAACCAAGTGAGTTATTTTTCCATGCAATATTTGTGGCTTTCAAAGGCTGAAGCTGATTTGCCTGTAAAGCACGTTATGTAAACTGTCATTATAACGTTAGCCATTGCTCTAGAGAACTTGTGAAGTAGGAGGTGGCAATCAGGATAAGTGGAAAATAAAGTCCTTAGAAATGACAGTGACTCCTAAAAGAGAGGCCATTTTGACCATATGGTTAAAATGATGCATTAAATTGCTCTTGTACTACAGGAAACCTAATGTTGCTAACATACCCTGAAGCGACCAATACCTGGACAATTTTAGCAAAAGTTCGCCTCTCTTCCTCCTTTTTGAAACCCTTGAGAATTAGGTTCACGGCACTGTCAGAATAGAATGATTGCAGGAAAAACATAGGTATTATGGAGCATTTTTGTAATGCATAAAACACAGTTTTTAAGTAGGTTTCTTGACACACTAGAATTGAAAGGTTCATGTATAGTCGCAGTATAGTCTTAGCAGCCAGATAACGTTTTGTCTCGTTGTGAATTGTTGGTTTCTTGAATTTAACGAAGGACACATGAAATGTACAAACATAGGCTTGGAAGAGGTCACCCAGGGCACTGAATGCAGTCCTTTGCACGAGCAGGACACCAAGCAGTAGGCAGCTAGTTGAGAAAAGTCCACAGGGTACTCCTCACACCAGCGAGTACCGTGAACATGCTGGGTTTGTGATCAATATAAGACCTTTAGTAGATAAACAAATGCCATAAGTGTATGACAAAAAACACAAACAAACAAACAAAAAAAAAGACAGAAGAGGTTGAGGGAATCACCAATGTCCTACACCCCTGTGATACTGGAGCATTCACTAAACATATTTCCTTTAAGATTATGGTAGAGCAATAAGGCACACAATAGAGGCACACCAGAAATGCAAAGGCAAAATTTGCTGTCAATCTTACCTGGAGGGAAAATGCCCCCCTAGCCCCAAAACTGGTGTTTGAGTGCAAGCACTGCACATTTCAGACAGCAGAACGTCATTGGGAGTCCCAGAAAAGCAGCCTTCCTTTCATGTTGAAATTTGGCTGTTCTTTGGTGCCCAGAGAAAGCAGAAAAAAGCAAACAGCCAGAAATCAAATTCTGCAGCCAGATAAGAAAGAAACATAAAATTCTTACTGTCCATTGCACGCAAGCAGTAGCAGCCCTGAAGTCCGAGAGTTGTGTCATGTGGCTACAGAGCTAAAAAAGAAGTCACCAGTCAACCTCCCTCCTTAAAAACTTGCTTGGATACATTAACAAATCAGACAAAATGCTTTATTCTCAGGGATAATCCAGGATGATGAAAAAAGAGCATGAGGTGGTGTATTTCAACAGTGACTGAAAAACATTGCTGGTTTTGCTTTCTGTTAGGGCAATCATGTAATTATCTTAATTGCTTTTAATTTTGCCAAGATCATAACTCCCTCAGTGCATCTGTAATTACGTAGTTGTTCTGCTGCCTGACCAGGGTTGTCTATCTTTTTTAGGCTGTTTTGTGCCTTCTTCCTTTAAAAGGAATTGGTATGTACTAGGTTTTTTTCTGCAAATCCAAGCAATTTGTCTGCTGGACCTATTCTTTCTAAATGTGATTAGTAGAATATTAGTGATGGTCAGCCAGAACTGCTGCAAAAACAAGCCCTCAGATGCAGTGGAAGCCTTCAGGTATCTGCTTAGAGTTGATTTTAATCCCAGTACAGGGTTCTGAACATGCATTGACAGCTTTGACCACCAAACACTGTAAAGGTCTAGTCGGACAGACTCACTGGAGAGGAGGTCTCCCTTTGGCTCTGCTGCAAGAAGCACTTCTCCATCCCTTATAAAAAGAAGAGTGAGGTTAAATGTGAAAAACAGTGTTGCAGCATATGTCCCCTGGATATACAATTTTCCTTTCAGATCTGAGTAATAAAACTGCAATAGGGCTTCTTTCCAAGACATGTTCTCCCACTCCTCAGCAACCACTCCACAGGGAATGGCGTCATTTTCTCACAGCTCTCATCTTTTAACCTCTTTGGTAATAAGGTCTGTACAAAGCACCTGCTCCTTTAGCGGCTTCTGTCAGTAGACTTCAGGCAGGGCCAGGAGGTGCATCTGCCCAGCTTCCAAATTTACAGACAGCTTGGCAGGTACTGTATCAGCTGGTTCTTGGATTTTGAGATAGATACCAATGATCCTCATTTTCTTTTATAAACCTTCTTGAAGCCACTTTTGATGGACAGCTATGACTAACTTTTTTTTTTTGGG
>KL261831.1:19370-29761 GCA_000699545.1 Podiceps cristatus | reverse complement strand
TGATTCTGTGATTCTATGATTCTATGAACTGGTGGGATGCACTGCTGTGAGCAAGCTTTGCAGCAGAAAAATCAGTCTTCTGGACTTTGGGAGCTTCTACAGCTTGGCTGTTATCCTGCAAATCCCTTCCTTACAAATAAATAAATAAAGCATTAGATAGATGGCACTGACAGAAGAGAGCATGAAAATCAGCGTGCCTGTTTAAATAATTTGCTTTTCTGGGTATGTTTTCTCTGCCAGACTGTTACTTTGAGCCCTGTAGCTCACTTTCCCTTTTTTTTCTTTTCTGGATTGAAAACTTGCTACTGTTTTCCCTGAGAGTCGGAGTACTGCCGACTCCTTTGTCTGAGACAGACACTATTAGTCATTTGGGGTAATTCCTGCCAGTGTTTTATTCACTGCAAGACCCACAGAGGGATTTAAAGCTTTGCGGCAAGCTACAAAGGCCTTGTTGATCATTTAGCCAAACCCCGGGCTCTCTGTCACCTACCCACATCAGCCCAGAGTGACTCAAGCAAGACGACGTGACGCTGTGGTGGATCCAGCCTTGTGCCAGTGAGATCAGAGCCTGCCCTCCAGGTTTGAGATGCCATCTGGCCCAAGAAGAAGCCACGGGTTTGAATTCTCTTCATAGGGGCATCACTGGCAATGTAACAAAGCAGAATCAGGCCATTTGGAAGCAATGAAAGCTGTGATCCAATGTCACAGGACTTGGCATTGACACTTACACCTCTGAGCCAGCAGTGATTTTCCCATACAGACTTACCTTGAAAACATCCCCAGTATGCTGGCAGTGGTTTGGAGATATATTCTAGACCATTGAGTATGCCATATATTATGTTTCTGTGCAATTTTAAGAATTGTGGTATCAGCCAAATCTCCACAGAATATTAAAAATATAAAAGAATGTATAAGTATTTCACATTAAAATTCACTGCTAACAGTTTGCAAACTTCCTTCTGTAGCCTAATGCAGTCAATGGGTGATTTATTTTCCACAGTTTTGGGGTACATTTATCTAGTTGGGTAATTTCCAAATTGCCCATGTGTTGTGGGCAGTAATGGTCTTCCTTGGGGTCCACATATAGCACGTAGCACAATATGTTCCTGGCCCATGACCCACCCATTAGGCTCAGTCCTTGAGATTATTACAGATAATGAAGTGCTGTGAAAGAAATATGAGGAAGAGCAATGGAAGGGCGGGCTCTCATGATGAACATAGGCTACTGAAGACATCAAGAACTGATTCCCTTTCTCTCTCTCATTGCCTAATAGGAAACCTCTGCCATGTATTACTTCCAGACAGGCTGTCAGTCTATGCTGTACACATGGTCCCCTGGTAAAACAGGGAGCCTTGGGCCACACGTCCACGGTGAGTCAAGGAGCTTCACCTTGTCTATGTGCTTCCAGCTAAAATGAGTAAGCTGTGCTCTCCTAGCACGTTGTCTGCCAGGGGTCTGGAGTCTTCCCCACAAAGGGCAACGAATGATGTTATTCCCTCCAGAAAAGGACAGAAGGATAAATAACTTTCTGTCTGTCTGATTCACGTGAAGGCATCTGAGAGACATTTTGGGTTCCTCTCCCCCTCACCCCTTTCTTTCTGTTCTGCCTGATCTGAGAGCATGCCTTTGCATTTTGCCAGCAGGTTTCCTTACTAGGATATTTCTAAGCTGTGATACTTAGTTACTTGTGAAGGGATAAAAAAATGTGCAATTTGCCTCACTTCCCTAAAACCAAAATAAATTCTAAACACATCAGTATTCCTCTGAGAGATACTTCACTTTCTGAATGTCCATATTTGCATGCATCTACACGTGTACATGTGCATATTCCTACGGCTATTCTTAGAATACATCTATATCACCTTTTGTAAGCAGATACAAGGCCACCGTGCCTATCCTAAAACCAGCCAAATGCCATTTACCTGGGCAAGAGTATCATTAAACCTGTATTATCAAAGCCATCACTGCCCGTGGGAGGGCGTCATCCTCGCTCAGGCTTTTCTGGGCTGCCTCCTCCAATTTTTCTTGCTGAGTCTAAAAGTAACAGAATTAAATAGCTGCACCTGCTTTGATATTTGGCTAATTATCGCTGTCTTCTGGGTGACCTGAGATCAATTGGGTTGCAGCAGCAGCAGCAGTCCTGCAAGTATTTCACCTCCCTTTTGAAGCAGCCATATCTGTAGCCTCATAATTCTGCCTAACTAACAATTTCAGACTCTCCACTTCACATGTATTAAAAAGAGAAACATTTTTTAGAAAACACTATGAAAATATGCCCCCTATATTGAGGCTTCTCGCAGATGCCTAAACATGCAGACATCTGAAAAGCTTGATGAAAGCTTTTTGAAATCTATCTCTGGTTTCCCAAACTGTTCAGCTTGTCATCTACACACAAGAGGTCATCTTGTCAAAGACCTACTCTTCCCTGGCCCCACCTGGCACAGGATGGGGAGGTGGAGAGAGGTAATATTGACCTACTGGTTCAGAGATGTGAAGCTCCCTCTGCATCTGTGGTCTTGTTCCCCTTTCCCTGAGATCCCTCCATGTTGCAGAGCTCAGGGAAGCCTGCAGGAAAGCAGTAACAAGGATATTCTTGCCCCTTTCCCTGAGAGGCTCAGGACAAGAGGTCAGACGCACAGAGTCACCCAAATTACTCCCACAGAGACCTTGAGAAAGGGAGGGAGGCTTTACCCAGCACACACGTTGGCTTTGGAGGTCAATATTTGTAGAAGGTAGCCGCTAGCTGCACCATGCTCAGTACCACTCCTCACTCCAGCTGCCCTGATGTCAGAGGTATGTTCTGGGAACCCTTTGAAATACCACAGAATTTAGCAGAATTCTGGCAATGCAACCAACCAATGTAACCTGCTGCCAATATGCCTACCTACACAACTTGCTACTGCTTGCCAGCTGGTGGCAGAACTATTGATTACTCCTTGTGATAACCTCTCCCTTGTCCTCCAGCGCTCATCTGCCCCGGGTCCCCAGGCTGCATGCTTCTGTAGCGGCTTAAATGGACCCTAGTCATTTTAAAAGTGAACAATGCATACCTACAGCAAAAGTGAGCCCGTGGCCTGCGCAATTATTTGCAGACAACACTCCATCAGGCAAGACTGTGGGTACATTTCCTGTTTGCAATCCTGTCTAAACATAAACCTTCTATAATTTTCCACAAACCCTTTGAAATCATGTCCCTTCAAGCTTGTGAAAACGTTTGAAAGTACAGAAAAGTTCTATCCAACTCGCTCAGTGGGAACCCCTACCGCAGAAAGAAGTAAACCAAAGCTCTTCCCCAGAGATTGGGAATTTTCCAATTCAGGCTTTTGTGGCTCCCACCCATCTGCACTACTACAATAGCAGGGCCACGTTTGGCTCTGTGGCAAACTCAAATGCAATTGGCAGAAATGGGGAAAGAGATATAATTGTGTTTCTCCGGGGAAAGTGGCCATTAGGAAGGTATTATCTGGATAGTGGTTATATAAATGGTGGCTGAATGGGCTCTATTTACAATAAGAAAAATTGCCAGAAAGTGATCAGAACATATGCGATCTGATGAAAAGGCTGCACTTGAGCAACATGAAAAGCCAATAATCTGTGAGGAAGTAGCTGTTTGATAGTGAGGAATTTTAAGCAGAGATAGTACTGAGGGAGGGATTTCAAATCTAATCAGAACACCAATTTCAAAATTTTTCAGGAGTCCCAAACCTTGTCTGAAATTTGCCGTAACAGAGAGAGAGAAGGCTGCTGCAGCCCACAGGCCAGGTTCAGACCTGATTTATACTTTTGGCAAATCCACAGTGTTTACAACAGCACATCCCCTGCCCCTTGGTATGTAACCTTTCCACAGAGGCAAAGTCCTGTCCTCACACATTCATTATCGAGGAGGTCATGCACATCTGAAAGAAGGAATCTGTCCCATTTCACCACAGTTTGTCCCATTAAGCCAATGTCAATGGTGACATCTCTGTAACAACTTGTAACAGCCCCGAGACTCACTCTCTCAATCTCTCTTCTACACTTGCAGCCATAAAGCGCTGGATCAGCGCCAGTCAAATCCCTCTTTTACATCTTGCTGAAAAAGACTGTGTGAATGACTACAAGATACACACAGGAGGTTTTATCTTCGATACCTGCCTTCATTGCACATTGCACAATCTTGGGCTACCGAGGAGCTTAATTTAGCTTGACAGGTTTGAGACCTTACAGGGAAAATTCTGCAGGGATCTCAAGTAGATCAGTGGAGTCAGGCACATACTTGAGTATCTGCTACTAAATCCTTTATGAACTATCAACTACCAAACCACCACAGACATGTGCTCCTCATACAAGAGCACAACCTTACCTAGCCAAAGAATCAGCTCCCTACAAGTTTTTGCCATAATTTGTAGTTAATATTAGAACACAAAATGACTACTTCTCCAACTGTTTTCAGCTCGTCACCTTCCAGCATTGCATGGGATTGCTGTGTATTTATAATGCAGTGGTCTTCTTTTTCATTAACATGTTCCAGCTTCCCTTGAATACGTACAAACTTGTGCTGACTGTCTGATTCCTACTCACTCTCTTTCCCACACAGGTTTTTTATGGACTGCACTGCAGAGAATCAGAGCTTTCCAGCTTATTCCTCCCATGAAAACAAAACCCTTGATTAGCCTTGTTGTCTCTTCCTGAGCCTCCTTCTATTCTACTATAATCTTTATGAGATGCAGAGACCAGAACTGCCTACAGGATTCAAGGTGTGGGCCAGCCATGGATGTATACAGCAGCACTGAGAGATGTCCCCTACTGCTCTCCCAATCCCACCAGTATTTTGGGGTTTCTGCTAAGTATTGGGCTGCAATTTTCATGATATTTTCCACTGTAGCCCAAACCTCCCTCTTCATTAGTAATGGCCAACTCAAAGCCCACCATTTTACGTAAGATGCTAGGTTTATTTTTTCTTACGTTGCATTACGTGGCATTATGTCGCATTGTGTTTTAGCTCACACTTTACTGCTTACTCGTGAAGTCTTATGAAGATGTTCACAGGCTTCATCCCCTACCCTGAATAACTCTGTACCATCAGAATAGAGACAGGCCCCTCCAAAGACAGATGTGTATTTTCCCAAGAGAAGGGAAGATACAAAGATTCTCTCCACAAGATGTGTAAATCTTAGACAGCAGAAGTCAGGCAGGATGAGTGCCACCGTGGAGCCCTAATCCCTGAGTTCGTGAAGGTAGGCATAAGAAAGCTCCTGTGATCTCAAGTCCCTCTATACAACCAGACAAAAAAGTGGGTCTGTAATTCCTAGTAGAATTGGATTAGTATTAGAATTAGTATCGGATTAGGATTCAAAAGGCACAAGTTTCAGTCCTTTATCTCTACAGACTTTCCCTTTTCCTCCCTTGTCATCAACAGTGCTGAGAACCACAAGATGCAGTATGGTGTACTCCGCAGACACAGCTATTTACCTGACACCAGCTCAGTGACTATGGAACTTCCACTTCTGCACCAAGTGTATATACCTCCTAGGGGTTTGGTCTCAATCTTTTCCTTCTCTTAAATCTTAAATTTAACATCTGACAAACCTCTTTGTAGATCACTAGCCATATGTCCCTTTCCCATATCATAATGGCCACCTGCAATTTTACACACAGCATATGGAAGGAGATAGAGTAGCGTTTGTGTGAGTCTCATTCACTCGGCATGATTAGTCCTAGATCTTCCAGTGCAGATGTTAACACATATGGCCACTATCCTTATCGTGCTCATCAAACAAGGAAGACCAACTTGTTCCTGACTTCAAGCTTCAGAGCACTTCCAGAGTGAGAGACCTAACCCTAATGTCCGTGCTTTTATTTCCCTTCTCTGTTCATCTAGACAAATGAACACTGCACTCCCTGAACTGAAGAGAGAAGCACAAAGATTGTTCATTAGGAAATGAGTACTCCTCTGATTTGTGAGAGATACAGACAGTTTTGCTGTATTTTTGTGGGGTTTTGGGTTTGGGGTTTTTTTGGGGGTTGTTTTTGGGTTGGTTTTTTTTTTTTTTTTTGCATTGTTCTCTCAAAAAAAATGCCATTCAATCTGCCCTGCAATTACATAAGGTTGCACTTACTCAATATTTAGATAGGTGACCTTTAAGGAAAAGAGGGGATATCAATGATTCAATGAAGTGCCTCCTTTCCTCTCGGAGTTAACGGTGAGCAATATCCAGTTCTGCAGTTGGCTGGAGGTTGGTTTTGGTAGGTGACAGTGAGATGGTCCAGCTGTTCTGCCTATTTGTGTTGTTTGAAGATCTTATGCTAAACCACTGGGCACAACAGAAATAATTTTTATAAAGCTGTTTGAAATTGTCTGTAATTTATCAGCTTTCAAAATAGTCCTTCTTTTTACAAACTTTCTTGCAGCGCTCACACTAAGAGATTGGAGGGCTTTTCTGCTGCATTTGTAAAACAAAAAACATTTTCAAGACCACTTTTTGAAGTTTAATGAGAACAGCCATTTATTAAAAAAAAAAAAAAAAAGTAGTCACATGCAATTTCTAAGATGTTGCCAAAACTAGACAAAAAAAGCCCTCACAACATTGAACATAGCCATCAGCCATCAGCAGAAGGGCTCTGGTAAAAGTCTGTTTAGCATAATTACACTCTATGCCAACCAGATCAACCAGAAATTGGATGCAGTTTATCCCATCTTAGCAAAGAGACGTCTGGTAGCATGGACCACATGTTTAACTGGATGACTGCTTCATTGGTTCTACTTGTTTCATAGCAAAATACACAGAACACCTACTGTGCCATTCACGAATGCATCACATTCCCATGACAGCTGGTAGCCATCACTTACATCCTAAAATATTAGGATATAGGTATGGCTTCTTTTCTCAGATGCAAATAATGAAGAGAGAGTCAGGTCTGGGAGAGATGCACAGAAGCTACGAATCTATTTGAACCTTTCATATCTGAGGAAATAGTCCTCAGGGATCTCCATAACCCTGAAGAAAGTTAATGGAAAGTCTCCCAATAGGATTCACCAGGCCTCAAGTCAGGAACTGCATCCCCATCATGGACATTCACAGATCTATCCTTACAGCACTTCAACAGAACAGGGCATGCCTGCTTTTTCCTCTTTATCAGGGAGGGACTGAGATAAAAGGTAAGGTTTTAATGGGATTAGAATTCCTAAAATGGCCATTGGTGCGAAGTATGATTTACAAAATCATGCAGCTATGAAACTTCCCCTGGCCTTCATTTTCACATATCTAATTTCCTGAAAAATTTGGTCCTAGGTGACTACTGCTCTGAATGCTATCTGCTTTCCACAGCCCTTTTCCCTTTTTAGCTGACAGAACTGAGGGACCACCATGGCTAAGATGGCAGCACAGAGCTGCTCCTTCGCATGCACTGCTGGTGGCTTGTACTTAAGCACCCCGCCAATGCGCCGGGGCAAATCAGCAGCCCACAACAGGCCTGCAGAGTTACCTCTGAGGATGCGGCTTGCCTGCAGAATACTTTCTACTGAAAATTAGGCATAAAAAATAAAGAAACCAGCATGACCCTGGCAACTCTGGTTGGATTTGCAGGATTGTCAGCAAAGGGGGAGCGCAAGAAGGAAGCACAAAAAAAAAAAAAAACCAAAACAGTAAAAACCTTTTTGTTTGTGAGCAGAACACATTTTTGGTTGTGTGACCAAAAGGCAATAAACAGAGAGCCAGAGACAATAAGCACAAAGGCATTTTTGCAAGAGTCTCTTCTCAGATTACACTTAATTTCCCACTAGCTTGTCATTACTTTGATTATAGGACTGTTCCTATTGGTGTATCATAGCCTGAGATGTAACGCTGCCAACACGCAAGTACATCGCAAGGCCTAACCAAACGGCATTTTTAGGACATGCGCTGCTGTTACCGGCTGGAAGCACTCTAGAGCATGGCTCCAACCTGTAAGATGCCAGCAGGCATTAGGAAAGGGAAATTGTACCATAATTCCACACACGGAAAACCATGGTAGAGCTTGGTTGTGTTAGAATGGGACTCAAAAACCTCACATTTAATTCTCAAATACGCAAGGGGCTTGTTGCATGAGACGGGATGGGGAGGCTGTCTAGGCTTGTTCATCCTTTCCCTATGTCCACCACAGACACCAAGGGAAACAAGGGTAGAAGAAGGGGACGCTGTTGCTTGCTGGTCTGCTATCAGGCCTCAGGGGCCTGAAATGCTCCAAGGAGATCCATGGATAAAGCACATTTTCCATGGGTAAAGCATTCTCCTCACAATCACAAACATCCGCCAATCAGCACTGTCAATCTGCTTTGAACAAGCCACAAATGACCTGACGAGGCCAGCACTGTAACAATTTAGAGTACCTGCTGCCAAGCTAGCTACTCACTTTCTGGCTATAAATCTTGACCTGACATATGCATAGGCCATGTTTTCCAGCTTTCTGGCTTTCTATCCTTTGTTTTGTAATCCCAGATGATTGCAATTAAGGAATACTATCTCATCAAAATGCCTATCAGTGCACTAGCTTGTAAACACTCGTAATAAGTATGGCTAATAAAATACAGTTTATTAGCCAACCTTGTGCGGTATTTTTACAGTCTTTTCCACTCATCGAGAAAAATAAATCCTTCACTGCTATGCTGGACCTGGCATTGCTGCCAGCCTCCCTTGGTCTCACCTGTAACAAGGGGAGTAATTGAAGCCCTTATAGGAGCAGGGGTTTTTATTGTCTGCCTCAATCCCATCCTCTGCTCCTCTGACTGACTCAGAGAGGAACTGACACAAATGTTTCCAAAACTTGATCAGCTACAAAACTTGCTTTCGTTCTGTTAAATGATGGAAAAAACCCAGAATCTCAGCTGCTTGACAGTCCTCGTTTCCTGTCCCAGGACGCCAAGGAAAAATCTGGTGGCTTCTCAAAAGTCTGGTGGATCAAAACCCCCAGTCGAGAGTGTGGGAGAGCTGCCTGTGAATCGTTGCAGTTAAAACGGCAACAAGCAAAGGACCGGAAGTGGGGTGGGGGGAGGCCTTTACTCCAGAAAGATCTCAGGAATAAGTTAGTCTGGAGTGATAATAGATAAGTGATGATTTGTTTGGGTTTAAGAGAATTATAAATATTTTGCTTTTATTTATGCCATGACCTTGGTTGTTTTCAGCCACCAAACCGGGCAAATGAACCACAAAAGAGGAACACTGTTAAAAGCTTAAACCATTGATTCAAAAGAAAATGTTTTACTTAGTGGAAAAAACATGCATAGTCATCTCTGTTTTGTAGCAAAGCCGCCTTATTTTTTTTTCCCCCAAAGGTACTTGGTGAAGTCAATTATCATGATATATGGAGTTACTTTCCACGAGATAAACATAAAACCAAATGCTTGGCAGTAAACATAAACCTCCCAAGTTTTCCTCCTTTTTCTGTCCTTTTATCTCTTTTTATTACCACATTCAGAAGTATAAATTGGTAATTTATTGAAAAATGAATACTAACATTTACCGAAGTGGCACTATTTGCTACCTGTTTTACTGTGAAGAGAGTCTGGTTTTAGGAGCTTCTTTCTTTATGCCTTTTAACACAAGCATAAACAAAAATGATCCTGAAAAGAGGAGTTAAATATTTTCCCTCTTTTCTTGCTTTCTTAAAAAAAAAAAAAAAAAAAAAAAGAATAGAAAAATAAGAAACACTGAAATAAAGCCATGGAAAGGAATAAGATTTCTTTGTGCAAACGCTTTTTCCCGCAGGGCCCTACGTGGCATGCCAGCACTGCAGCCTGAAGGAGGTACCACGGATGAGAGAGACATGACCAGGGCACCTCAGCAGCTTCAGTCTGGGATCCTCATCCAGAGTAACAAAGATCCTTGTGACCCCAGGTACAGATTTAGACAGTCGACCTGCTTAAGGCAGTAAAGTCATCAAAGGGATTACCTCTCACTAGCACCCAGGCTGCCAGGTTACACTTACAATGGGGTGTACATCCCCCAGAACAGCAAGTCACTCCTTTGGGTAATGCTAGCATGTTGTTTGTCCAGAGCAAGGTTTGCAGGGAAGGCAAGTTGCTATTAGAGGCACAATTTACATACCTGGGGACAAAAAAAAAAAATAAAAAAAAAATCATAGAATCATAGAATAGAATCATAGAATGTTTTGGGTTGGAAGGGACCCCCAGAGCCCATCTAGTCCAACCCCCTGCAGTGAGCAGGGACACCGTTACCCAGATCAGGTTGCTCAGAGCCCCGTCCAACCTGGGCTTGAATGTTTCCAGGGATGGGGCCTCCACCACCTCTCGGGGCAACCCCTTCCAGTGCTTCACCACCCTCATCGTAAAGAATTTCCTCCTTATATCCAGCCTAAACCTACCCTGTTTCAGTTTAAAACCATTCCCCCTTGTCCTGTCACCGCTGTCCCTACT
>KL261831.1:9018-19239 GCA_000699545.1 Podiceps cristatus | reverse complement strand
ATCATTCTTGTAGCCTCCTCTGGACCCGCTCCAACAGCTCCATGTCCTTCTTGTGCTGAGGGCTCCAGAGCTGGAATCCTTCCTCATGTTATAAAGCAACCCATGTGAGAAAACCACTGACCAGCAGCTCTGATCAGACAGACCAGAGGAGCTGATCGTCCAGCTTCCCCCAGGTGTTCCCCCTTGGAGGAGGGTAGCATAAATCACAGCATCCTAAAGGAGGAGCTCAAGGTTGTAATCCCCTCCAGCTGGGATCAAAGTAATATGTGGTGCTGCTAATCTCAAAATGCTGGAAATACATATTCTACCAAGGTACACTACAGAGCATAACCTCCCAGTCTTCCTGAGGCTCTTCCTTATCCAAGCGCCTATAGACAGATTAGCTGCTGAACTGAGCGACTGAGGGCATTCCTTGCTGCCATTAACACATTTTAATGAAACCCATTTTATTAATATTTTCACATATGTAAAGTAATTTAGCTGGTCTGGAAACTGTCCACATAAATTATCTGTGACTACACTACTTACACTCTAATTCTCATTCTATAGAGCAAATCACTCCTACGTTCTGCTATGTCCTGGAGCTGACAGCAGTGATACAGTGAGCACTGAGACAGTGATAACTTTCCATGGGACAGATAATTAAATTAAATCCATTTGATTCCAGAAGTCATCACAATTCAGAGAGAGCAAGCCTTTATCTGCTAAACTCTCAAGGTTTGTAACAAAGGGCCTAATGCTCTATATAATTTGTATAATGGCAAGTGTATGAAAATTGTATAGGATTTTTCCAGAAGAGCAGCATCCTGCATTGAGAGAAAACATCTCCTTATAGGAAATGCATCCTCTGAAGCACTCTAACCCTCTAAAAATACAGCCCAAGATTGAAGTCACGCTGTACTAAGCACTGAGGTATTCGATTTTATGCAGTTCCTGTGCAACCCCATTCACCAGATGCCTTTCCCAGTGCCCCCTAAGGACTCAGGCATCCTTTAAGTCATCCTCTCACCAGCAGAGAACCACACGCAACTGGAATTTGGGGCAGATTTGGATTACGTTCTGCGCATAAGTGGATTTTATACAGCTGCCCATTGCTACAGGTTAGGATCAGAGATGGAAGGCCAAACACCTCCACTGAGCATGGCAGGGAAAGGCTGCAGGATCTGTGTTGCAGAGAGTGACCCACACAAAAACCATGAGGAGATGAGCCCCAGGAGCACTGCTGCTGAGTACAGCCCTTAGCCTGCAGCTTTTGAAAGCTGTGATGATGGCTTAGGGACATTTTGGCATGAGGCTTAAGACCTTGGCCCAGCCAGATAGTACTTGAGAGAACTAATGTAGGATAAAAAGCAAGTTCCTTTTTCGAATACCTTCTGATGCAAATAGCTACTATGTGGGAAGGGAAAGCAAACTCAAACCCTAAGCAGTGGAAGGAAGGTCACGTAATGGGTGAAGATCAGGGGTTACACCTCAGTTCCTTCCTGCCAGCTAGAAAGGCCCTTGGAGAAGACTACTGTCAAAGTGGGTATGATCCTGCAAGTCCAACGACCAGGGGGTTTTGCTTGGGCAAGTCCCAACTAGCAAGGAATGTCTATGGACTGAGAACGAGATGTGGCTGGTCTCCACCAAGGCGTACTCTGTCTCTTAAGGAAGTCCATAGGACTTGCCAGTCCCACCCAGTGTCCAAATCAAGCTTAATAAAAAGTCAGAGTTCTAATAATTGGAAGGTCAGACTCAGGCCCAGCAAATTGGTGAGAAAAGGGTCCTAAATCAGCATAACAGCATAACATGAGTAAATCTGTAATACATCCTCCCCTCTATACAGGATTAATTCTCAGAGTAGCACCAGAAAACCATTTTAAAAAGAATTCATATACAGCACTCAGTCTTAATGCATAAGTTTGAAAATGTAACCAATGTGGAAGTGGCTTTCTCATTCCTCTTCTCTGAGAAACGTAACATTTCTGTTTAAACACTGGGAGAAGCCATTCTGTTTAGTTAATCCTGATCTGTTGAAGAACATACATTAAATTAACACCTGTCACTTTTTAGTAATTCCTTAGAGTGAACAGCCCTTGCAATGGATTTTCTCTGGCAAGGAACATAACAGAAAGGGATTGTGGTAAATGAAGGAATTCTGCAGAAAAGCCACTCCCAATTTAAAGCAGATAATGAGAACCAGAGCTAGTGTGGAAGCAATTAATTCTAATCACTTATGAGACAATAAAATTTAATTATGGGTTCTTTGAAAACTAAAAACCCAACAATTATTCTTAATAGGCTTTTCTTGATGGCAGATAGTGAACAGAATTTGTTGAGGCTGTTTTTCCTGCAGTTAATTTAGAAAAAAAAAAAAACAAAAAAAAAAACAAAACCAAAAAAAAAACCAACAAAAAAACCCCACACCAGCTTTTAGTTAAGGATGCCTAGGCTTACACTAACCTATGAAACAGTGCTATTGCACTAAGTTTAGATTTAGAAATGCAATCTTTGAGGAACTCTTGGCTATACTTTTATATAATTGGCATTCTCCCCTCTGCTGAGGTTTCGGATCTTTATTATCTGTTCAGAGGTACTTTCACCTCAGAACAGCTGGATGTTTCCAGCTTCCTTTCAGGTACATTCATGCTGGTAAGAACAGAAATTGCAAGTGGCTGTTTTGTCACACACTCATTCAGGTGTTGTACAAGTGCTCTAGTCGGGGAGTAACAGTGGCTATAACCCAGATGGCAGCACAAGCAGGCGACTCCTGCTCTGCATTGAAGCGGCCATGGGCCACAGTCACTCTCTTCCTGCACCAGATGCTGCTGCAATTTCAAACAGAAAATGAACTACGTCCCCTCCAGTCTGGCAGCATATCTCACCCAGCCTGAACTGCATGAGGAGAGTGTGAGGATGGAGAAGGAGCCCCAGTTAAATTCTGGTTTTTCTCATTTTGATGCTCCACTCATCTTTCTCTCCCAGATAGCTACAGAGCATGACCTCTCTTGCACTTGAAATAGCTTCCAGCCCTTTCCAAGTGTAACAGCCTCTGAGGCTATCGTATCTACCAGAAATTACTTAAAAGCATTGACTAACAAATGTAAGCTAACAAATCTGGAATTTGCCCAGTGACTTAAATGTCAGTCCTTCTTCCCCTGGACTCTCTAGCTGTGCCCTTTGAGGCCTGTGCCTAAGTGCCCTTTGAAGTCTGTATTTTCTCTGTCCAGTTTGCACGGTCTTCAGATGGTGAATGTCATTACTATACTACACATTACATATGTCCGTGATAACGTGGGCATATACCTCCTTCTCACCACCATTACAGGACTTCCTTGCTTACCTTTGCCAAGTTCTAACAGCCGTGTTTTGCTGTCCGGATGAAAACTGCATAGGAGAGACTCTCCACAAGACACTATTGCTGAGGCACCATGTGCTTGGGTATCCAAATGAGATACAAATTATAGAGCATTGCTGAGACCTTCATTTCAGGATCAACAGCTCAGGCTAAGCTGCAAAATAGATAAATACTGATACCTTTACAGTTGTTGGAAGAGCACTACAAAAGATTTCAATGCTTATTTTAGGTTATACTAAGAACTCAGACCCACTGGCAGTAAGAACACACTATTTATTTGCTTTCAGCTGGCCACATCAATGCATTCAAAATTTGACTAAAGGCTCAGGTCTGACTCTCAGCAAAGGTCACATTTTGACTGCTTCACCATTCTGTCTCCCATGAATCATGAAAGGCAGGCAAACACTTCAACCCATGCCCCGTGATGCTTAGTCAGAACATAACCCACTTTTCTAAGAGTTGTTCCAAGTGCTTCTGTCATAAGGGATGGATTGTAATGCCTCTCAAAGACTGTGAATAGCAGAGGGCCGGTTTAAACTATAATGAGGTCTCATTACTACAAGAGATCTTGAAGGACAAGAGCTTGGCAGCATTTAGTAATGCTCAGGAAGTCAGAAAAAAGAACAAGATCATCTAGAGCTGGAAGAGCAAATGTTTTTCCTGAAAAGGCGCCTGTTTCTCCATTATGAATGTCATGGGCAATCATTTACACCAGAGGCTAAAAGCAGTGTAAAATCAGCATGGCAATATTATGCTGGCTTTGCACTAGCGTAAGCAACTCTGTAGAGACTGACAGCCAACCATATCCATAGAGTTTAAGAAACTGCATGCTATAGGAGTTAAAAATTGACCCTTAATAACAAGAAACTTTCCCTGGGAGAAAGAATTGTGCCAGAACTGCAAACTTGTGGCGCTCCTTGCAGCTCCCTGCAAAACATCTGCACTGGCTGCTCTTGGATA
This sequence comes from Podiceps cristatus, assembly GCA_000699545.1. Lineage (NCBI taxonomy): Eukaryota > Metazoa > Chordata > Aves > Podicipediformes > Podicipedidae > Podiceps > Podiceps cristatus. Next base: position 14,942 of record KL261831.1, on the reverse strand, counting down.
CTGGTTTAGACGACCCAGAGCATTCATCCAAGATTACGGTAATCCCAAAGCACTAGCATTACTCCCTAGCAATTATTCATCTTTTCCCCAAAGTACATTATCATAAAGCTTGAAGATAATTTGCAACAAATGCTTCTGTCTCTCAGTTTCATCTTTACAAACTTCCCTGAATTAAGAGAGTTTATCTCAACTGGTATTATCAGTTTGCGGAATTCAATATATTTTAATTATGAGGATGAGTGAGAGTTTAGCCTACCTAGTCAATGGCAAAATACATTCTCCATTTAATTAGGATACATTTAAAGATTCATATTCAAATTCTCTTCAACATAAGGGTGCAACAAATGTTACAGTGTAACTAGAATATTCCTTATAAATTGGATTATGCAGTGTTAAACATTGAGATGCAGAAGGAAGAAAAACAGAGGCTTTGGTCACTATTTGGCAGGTGACTGTCACAGCACAGCAGATTTCGATGTCCTGCAGATGGCTATAGCAGTAGTATTCATATGCTTCATATGGCATGGCAGCACCTCCCGTCCTCGCAGAGATGACAACAGCACTAATTATGTCTGCTGAAACCTTCCCAAGATCCAGGGCTGCTCTATTATCTGGTGTTATAAACACCCTAAACAGAAGGATCTCTCTCCTTTACCACCTCACCTGGGTTGTTGCCCACCCTCCTGCTGGCAGTTGTTCCCACCTGAGGGGGATACAGGCAGCAGGCGTGCATCGAGCCACTGGTACTGCACACACACTCCAGTTGTGGGGTTCGTATAGTGCTAACTTCCAGTCCCTTCCCCGCTTTTATGGATCACTTTATTATAAAGATACAGAGGTGCCAAGGTCCCAGCCAGACTCCTGGATGATTCTGTTGCAAGCACAGAGAACCAAAGTACAAATAGGCCTTTAAACCTTGAGCATGCAAACTACCCTTGGTATGTAGGGGAAAGGAAAAAAGATGCCTTACAGGCTGGTGGCAACAGTCTGTAAACAGTGCAGGAAACCCCAGCGACCTGCAAACCAAGCAAGACTTACTTCTCTGCTCACTGCCACGAGCTCTTCCAGGTCATGGAGTGTTTTCTACTTGGCTACTTCCTAGGGCTTTCAGAAACCTGATTTTGTCTGCTTTAAATGATCTCAGAGCAAAAAGATTTGTTAAAGCTTTTCACCTTTTTTTTTTTTCTCTTATATAAAGCATATGCTTTCAGACCTCTACCAGGAAAGCAGAAAGTGGCAGCAATAAGTTCTCTTCACTCTCTTACGTTCTTTTCTTCTTGCTTTCCACATGCCAAACTATCACTGCTTTGCTACTAACCTCTACCAGGGCTGCCTGAGCAATCTCCAGGTGACGTAGATGGTGCTAAATGCAGAAGAGTAAATCTGGGAAGGCGATCAACTGCAGAAAGGGCCTGACCTTAGTATTCAGCAGTGCCTCCTGCGAAAACGAGCCTCCAGAGTTTCCCAGCACTTGGCACACTGGGACAGCTACAACTCCAGAGAGTGGCTTAGCAGACTGAGTACTGTGAGAAAAAAAACCAAACATCTCTCTTACTAAAAATTAGGTCCCTTCAGATTTCATCACAGCTCTTGCCACCTTTTCTCATGCTTATCTCAAAAGTTCTGCTTTGTACTGCCTCTTATACCTTCATGTGTCTCTTTATCAACCCTCTTTTAAGACAGTAAAAAAGAATAAAATTACTTGACTGTTCATAGATTAGCAAATTCCTTGCTCTGAACAGCATCCTCTTTCATCTGTCATTGTCACACTCCCCAAGATTAATAAGAAAAAGACACTTATAAGGCAGAATCTGTTGAAAGCAGAGATGAGCTTGGTACAAAGGATACTAATTGTAACTTTTTTTTTTTTTTTAGTTCTGCATTGATCCCAACAGCTGTAGATACTTACAAATCTTTTCCTATAGTGTCCGCACCTTCATTACACAAAGAAGAAAAGCATATTGAAAAACAAATTCAGCCAGCATTCAGTGTTTGCACAAGGTAAGCTGGGGGATAATTTATTGGCTCCTCTTGACCATGATAGGAGTTAAGAGTTTCATCTTACATCAGTCAGAGCAAAAGAACTTTTTTATTTTTTTAGTTCAACAGGGGAAGGGGAAGAGACAGCAAATGGAGATGGAGGAAAAGGCAGCTCAGGGGATGGTGTACATATAGATGGGTCCGATTAAGCGTGGAAGGACGTTAGCATTACCTGCTCCAGAGGAGTGGGGAAGGGACCAGTGTTTAGCACCAGCAGCAAAACAGTAACACTAATTAGAGAGTACTCAGCATATATTCAGCCCTGGTGTGTTTTTCTACTAAATTCCACTCTAATTATATGGGAGTCTGTGGACACCAATGAAGCCGTGGTTTAAGTACCTGCAGCTGCTGCAATAAGTAACAACGGGAATGTACAGGTAGATGTATACATAGATACACATACACTGTTAGCTAATTGGCAGGAGCACTGTTTAAGAAAGTTGAATGAAAAGCAGTAAAGGTTCTCCCATTTTCCAGAACTGGCAGCCCCTTCTTTAAAGTTCCCATCTCTTTGATGTTTCTTAGCCCACTGCTCTATCATCTGGCTCCTCGCTCACATTCCACATGTCCCTCCTGGGGGATCAGGGCTTCTCCTTTTTCTTGTGTATATGGAGCTGAAGAGATAGAGCATTCGCTTTGTCCTGCTGCTCTTTTCCCACCACCTCCTCACCTCTGAGGCATACCAGCAGCTCCACATTAAATGATGCATTCACTGTCAAATATAAGAATGATGGTTTCCTAACAGACTAGTGTTCATCAATGCTTTAAAAAAAAAAAGACAACTTAAAAAAAAAAGGGGGGGGGGGCAGAATCCAGGCCACACAAAATTTAAGAATGAGTATCTGTCACAATCTGGGGCATTTATTTCATTATCAGCTCATAAGAGAAGTGGCAAAATAGAAAAGGAGGAACAAGAGAATACAGATGCTTCAAGATGTCACTTTGTTCACTACTAGATGTAAAAGCAGAGTGGGAGGATGTGAGATGACACCAGTTATTAATGGGATTTTTGCCACTGAAACAAAAAATATTCAAGATGCAATTAGAGTGCTGCTTCATTAACTACCATTAGTCATCCATTTCACAACTGAATGGATGAATGCTTGATGGCTTTGGGCTCTTCTGGAGTTTTTGGTTGGGGTCTTTTGTTTGTTTTTTTGTTGTTGTTTGTTTTGTGGGGGTTTTTATGTTTGCAGGTTTTTTGTTATTGTTTGGTTCTTTAAATAACATCTTGACTCTAAAAGTGCAAAGCTCTCCCTGTGCACAGCAGACACAACTGTGTTCATTACAAAAGTTAGCACTGAAGAAATGTCTACGACAAGAGCACTTGGGATGTCAAATAGATCAGAAATAAAGTCCACATCTGATTCAAAATTTGGTCTTGCCACTTAGCACCAATTGTGCAAAGAGTTCCATGGTACCCAAAGGCATCACAGTCTCTGCCCACTCCTTTTCACTTTTCCATAACAGCTCTCATCAGATTTTATATCCTTCCTAAAATGTTTTAGCATTAATTTTAAAAACCCCAGAATATCTATCTGCCCTTATTCTCTCCCTACACTCAAAAACTTCTTGGGACCCAAGGGAACTTGAGAGCACATGCAAGCAACGGCCTAGATTTGCTCATCTCCTCAACAGAGCCCAAAGGGCACTACTTTCAGCATTGATAGCTTCAGAAAAAGCACTGCTGAGTGGTACCGAGCTCCACCACCATATATTTATCACCAGCTGTCAGTGGTATTTCTTGGCAGGGCCTGCAGGTATTGGGGGATACGTAAGAATAAGGTAACAATAAGCCAGTAGTGCCCCAAGTCTGGCATCTCAGGCAGACAGAGTGTGGCTGGAGGAAAATGCTCCCATTTAGCTTACTCTAGCAAGTGTCAGAGAAGTCATCCAACTTGGAATCTTCCAGACTCCAGGGTGTGCTGCATACATAGTGCAACGTGGGGGTAAAGAGACAGACACACGTGTTCCTTAGCTGGTGAACGTTTACAGGCAGGCACTGTATATGCTGCAGGATGCAGTGCCATTGGCCATAGCGTGGCTGAAGTGTCTTGCCACGCAGCCAGCAAGTGATAACAGGCACCATGTGGCACAGTGGGTGGCTGCTCCATGGACAGCATTTCCAGGTGTTATCAGAGCTGAAAAAGCAGCAGAGAAGGCTGGAGCGAAAGTGAAGGAGTCACTTAATTGGGAGGGGTAAAGCACTGCAACACTTTCGCCTCATTTTGAAAGGGTTCCATTTTAATGCCCACAATCATGGCACAAAATATTGGACAGCAACACACAGAAGTCTCTGGGGACCTCTCCACTTTTGAAGCCAAATACAAAGCTGAGAGAGCTCCTTTATAATACAGGACAGCCACCTGTATTCAGAATGTTGAACTAGAATTAAAAAAAAATATATAATAATAGCCTGAAGGAGTGAGCAGAACTTGGAAGCAATTCCAGGACACACACATACATCCTTCCTCTCCCATCAAACCTACAGGCTGAAGAAGATGATTCGTGGCCAGGGTTAAAGACCAAACAAAAAGTAGCTGCATCATGCCTATCAGCTGTTGCAGGGAACCATGGGGAATTCATGTTCATCTGTCTTTAAAGAGCTCCTATCACTCTCATCACTGTTGTAGGCACCCATGGCATCATCGGGTGCATCAAGCAAGAGGATATTTAATTGTTACACAAAGTTGTAAAATCCTCAATAATCAGCAATGGAAAGAGAAAGCTATGTCTTTTCACAGGAGTTTGAGGCCAGGCTCTAGTAGTCCAGCATGAGAATAGCTGGGAGCATGGACCCAAGGAAGCAGTTTCTAGGAGGAGCAGGCTTGGTTACGAAAAGAAGGAAAAAACCCCATGTAGGATCACTTGTATCTCCTTTCATCTTTTCTGTTATGGCGGTGTCTGGGTTTACTCATCTAGTAAGCAACTAATATTTGCTCCTATGTGGAAATGGGGAGAAGATGGTGGAGAGGCTGGGGAAAGGACGGCTTTCCAATAAGCTGTCAAGAGTATTGGCTAGGAATTAGTTTGTGTGAGTTGGAAAAACAATCAGTGCAGATGCTATAAAATACATCGAAAGATGGTTAGGTGGACAATCTGAGATCCCTTCTCTTTCGTGGTGCCAGAAGCAGTGCGATTGCAGGTTGGAGACAGATCTTCTATGCAGTGTTTCCATTGTCAAACTGTCTGTAGTGGAAGAGACTCCTGGAGTCCAATTTCCCAGAGTATTTGACAGCTTCAGCAAAAAGCTTTGTCACCTGTCAATATAAAGCAGAGGAGGAATGAGCATTGCAAAGTCTTCTGAGGAAGGCTGAGTAATAGAGCGGGCTCCACACTTCTACACTGTCACCCTGACACTACCCTGTGTAGTTCCAGTCCTTGAGTTCATCCAAATCAACACCAATTTCAAGGTGACTGTGCATGGGTGCTGACACCAGTCCTCTGGAGCCTGCCTGTCCATCTGGAGAGACATAGAAGTGCTGGGTTTCCTTGGCAAGACAGCTCTGTCTCATGAAAGCTGCTGTTTCCCCCTAAGGCCAAGCCTTTAAGAGAACACAGGGTTTCTCAAACTCAGAGATTAAAACTGCAATCAGAAGAGTTCAGTGAAATGCATCAAGCAGGTGTGGTAATAAACTTTGGATGGGGACCTCTGTTCTGGTTGTCAGTGTGTGTTTCACTAGTGGGTTTCCTTGGCAAGACAGCTCTGTCTCATGAAAGCTGCTGTTTCCCCCTAAGGCCAAGCCTTTAAGAGAACACAGGGTTTCTCAAACTCAGAGATTAAAACTGCAATCAGAAGAGTTCAGTGAAATGCATCAAGCAGGTGTGGTAATAAACTTTGGATGGGGACCTCTGTTCTGGTTGTCAGTGTGTGTTTCACTAGT
>JMFS01029041.1:0-15276 GCA_000699545.1 Podiceps cristatus | reverse complement strand
TATATATATATTTAAATGGAATTGTGATTACTTAAATCAATCTTTGTGTTCATCATTCTAGTGCAGATCTGTTTCATTATTTTTCAGTTTTAGCACTTCAAATGAGTACAATTTACAGCATAAATAATGTATTAAAAGGAGACATTTCTTCCTGTGCTCTGATCATAGTTAAAAATAACAAACATTTAAAAAGTTATTAAGTCTTAGTGAAGGCAAAACACCCAGGCTGAAAACAGTGCATTTTTGGAAAAGCTATAAGAACATAGAAAGATAAACTTGTCAAATTTGACTTTATTTGAACCTTGACTGTCCTGAAAAATCGCAACATTTTCTTATCAGTTTCAGAACTGATGTATGTAGTAGTAAAATATGTCACAATATCATTTTCCATAGCTTCATTAAGAAAAATATGTAGTAGCCAGAAGAGATTGTTCCATTAGTCATTATGGCAGCTACATCAAGGTGACATTGTCAAAGGATTTAATTTATATGATTTTGATGACAAACATGTTCCCTGAGACTCCTATACAGCTTTTCACTAAAACTGCTTCATCCAGGCTGATTAGTTAACTACCCGGTGTTCCAGTCAAAGCAAGCCAATCATTACTATAATGTAATTCAGTTAAAGGCTTGTCATTAGAATATCTGTATGTAGATTGGATTCAAATAGAAAGATTGTAGTGAGAGTGCTCTGTTTTCAAGCATGAAGACTGTTGATATGGTTGTCAGAAATAACCTGTTATTTAAAAGACTGGTATTTAAAAGTTTCAATTTAAAGGCTACTTCTACTGAAGAATACCTGATTTTGTTTATGTCTTTACAAAGGATTTAAAGACTTTTCTCTTACTACAAAAAAGTCTTATTGGACCAGTATTTTTTCCCTCAGTATAAATGCAAATATTGTAGTGGTTTATGTATCATGAAATGTAAAACAATACTAGAAAAGCAAACAATCCATCAATTTATGATGCAATTTAACTCTAAAACATGTTTTGAGCCTTATTCTGGTAGAGTTTACAGTGTAGTAAATCAGGAGCCTTTTCTCTGACTTCCATGGATTTGATCTGGTATAAAACTAGTATATGAGATCAGAATGAATTTTATTGTCTTTCAGTTTTATTATTTTGGACTGAACAGGGCTCATGTCTAGGCACAAATTGCTAATGTCTTAAATATGAAACGTCATTAGCTTTATCCTTGAGAAATAAAACATGTAGTTATCATTCTGGACTGACAAAGTACCTTCTTCTAAGGTCTCTTGTACCAAAATTATAAGAGATTTGAAGTTACATTGGAGAGTTTTGGTAATTTTTGCAAGTAGAGCTACACTAACTTAATCCGACAGTACTGGAGTCTTTGTGGAATTTAGAGATAACAGCTTGGATCCATTTAAATCCAATGATTTTTGGCACAACTTGATGCTGTTGGTTTCCTATAAACTCACTTTCTGAACCTTTCAGAATGAAGACTGTATTATTACTAGTCACAAGAAAACTTTTGCATCCATCTCCTCTTTCTTCCAGATTGCTGTCAAAATGAGTGAAACGCCTTCAACTAGTTATTCGGTGAATCAGCCAAACTCCTCTGAGAGTGAACAGAGTTTATCCACGCGCCATTTCAACGTTAGTGAACCTGTTGTGGCAAAACGGATCTGTTTCTACAAAAGTGGAGATCCTCAGTTTAATGGGATCAAAATGGTCATCAATAACCGGTCTTACAAAACATTTGATGCCTTGCTGGATAGCTTATCCAAACGGGTCCCATTACCTTTTGGAGTAAGGAATATTAGTACACCAAAAGGGAGACACAGCATCACCAATTTAGAGGATCTTGAAGATGGAAAATCTTATATTTGCTCCCATCAGAGGAAAATGAAGCCCATCAACCTGGAACGGGCTAGCAAAAAGCCGCTGCCCTGGCAGATCAGTAGGCCTGTCAGCGCTCGTCGTCGAGCTGTGCAATTAGCAAGGGAGAATGAAGATGGATTTGGCCATCGAGAAAGCAAAATAACAACTCCCAAAAAGCTGCTTGTTTTTAAAAACGGGGATGTAAGACTCAGGCGCACCATAGTCCTGGGAAAGAAAAATACACAAACCTTTGAGGCCTTTCTGGATTATATGAGTGAGTTAATGCAATATCCAGTTGTGAAACTATATTCCACCGATGGCAGAAAGGTGAGAATAAAGATGAGTACTGACAATTTTTCTATGATCACTTCTAGATAATTTTTAATTAAAAATGTGATTTTATCAATTACAAGCTTGGGACACTGGTGTAACATCTGAAGTGCTGAATTTCAGCTGTTTCCTTCTATGCCTTTTCCCCTTCAGAAAGGCTACTAGCTTGGAGAAAATATATTGGAATATTGAGCTCAGAGAGAAGCAAGTGAGGACTTTTTATTTTAAGTCATCATGAAAAAAATACTTTTCTTTTTCAGGCCTCTTTCAGGTATGCTCTCAATTCTGTATTTTTACCCATTTACACAGAACCTTCCTTTGGTCTTAATGCTGTTTATCTGTGATTTTTAATGTTTTAAAAATATGATAAGTAGCATCTAATAGCCACATGTATTTTATCATTACAGAAATGCAGAGTGGCTTGCCATTAATGACTTGAAACTATGACACCTGATTTTCTCTTACCATTTTCAAACAATGGACCAGGTTCTGTACCTCTAAATCTAGATGATGCAGCACTAATAATCCTGATTTTCATCTCACATGCTGTTTTATGTAATTTTGTCTCACTCAGTGTTTTATCTGTGTGTTGTTTAACCACAGAAAAGCACTTGTGATTATACCTAAGAGGTTACCTAGAAAGAGAATTCCATGCAGATCTCCAAGAGTCGAAGGAAAGCTTATGTTTACCTTCCATTTCGTAAAATTCTGTATAAGGTTGGGAAACTGTCCCTATCACCTATAGGTCAGTGAAGTGCAGTTTGTAAGCCTTATCTTGCAATATATTTTGGAACATAAATTCAAAACTGTTAGGCAAAACTCTGAGCACCTTGATCCAGTCAGACCTGCTTTGAGCAGAGGTTAGACTACATGACCTCCAGTGGTCTTTTCCAACATGTATTGTTCTGTGATTCGGTCCTATTCCTCTGTGGCAGTACAGAGGAATTTCCCCTTTCTTCCTCCATATGTACATATGTGCACCAAATGTTCATATGTACACCTACCTCCAAATGCATATTCTCATTTCATGGCTATGAGCAGTCACTGTGCAATGATGAAACAAAATTACGTATGCAAACACTTAAATTATAAGAAAATTCTGATCTGAATCAAAATTGCTTCTTGAAGTCTTTTTCTAATATATTTATATAACAAGACACACCCTCACAGAGATAGGAATTGCCTTGTAGGAATTGAAAAATTAATTCCATGCTGTGATGCATATTTAATAGCCTGGTGCAAACTAATGTAGAGACTAAGAAGTGAAGATATTAAAGCATGAAAGGGATAAATCTCTGACAATCTCTCTTTTTGTGGTTACTAAGGCAGAGAATGTAATGTTACTTTTTTTTCTTCCAGGTTCCTAATCTCCAGGCCCTGATATTGTGCTCCAGAGCTGTAGTCGCAGCGGGGAGAGAGCCTTTTAAACCGAGCAATTATGATTCTCTTGGGTATTCACAGCCTGCTAAATTGCTTGGAATTGCAAATCGTGTGTACCCAAAAGCAAATGCCAAGTCAGAAAGTGAAAACAGTAAGTTCTTTGAATTAATTTGTATTTTATGATTTGGTTTATCTCTCTCAGCATAAGACATAAACCATGACGATCTTACTAGGATCAAGGATATTCAAGAGGGCCAGCTGGAACTCTTTATATCTGCTCTGACTCCTCTATAAGCATAAGAAAGATCAAAGTGTTAATATTATTTTTAAAATCTAAGTAAAGCTAAGTACTCAGCTAGTATGCATATTTTCTTTCAAACAGACTTATTTAGAACATGGATGCAAATCTATATTTTATTTGAATACACTTGATTGTCATTGTTACTAATTTTATGATGCCACAGTTAATAACAGCAGTGGTAAAAGAGAAACCACAGGCTACTGCAGGCTCTTAATTGACTGAATTTCTTGAGCAAAACTTTTGTGCAGTTTTCAGAACTTAGCAAGTGGAGGTTTGACTTGTGTTTGTCATGACTTTCACTTTTTCCCATGCCCTATGCTCCACATAAACAGGGAAAACAGAATAGCTCCCATCCACTCACAAATTCATTATGTTTTTGAAGATGCTTTTGTCTAAACAGGGTCATCCTTTCCTGTATCCTCATGGCTGTGATATATGTTTTTTGGATAAGTTTGGGAAAAGATACACAAGTATGTATATTCTCTTTGATTACTGATGGAGTTGTGCTACTGACAAGGTCATCAGGAGTGTGAAGTGTCCAGTGGATGATGAAGGACATGAGGAGCTGTTGGAGAGAAACCAGGCTAGCTGAATAGCTGAGGCTGAGGGAAACAAAATGCTGTGGTACCAGAGCTTTAGGTCATGTGGGAACCCTGAGCATTACAGCATCCTGTAGGGCAGATGTACTGTCTAGGGGAAAACTTGCTTAATTTGCTTAGAAACTTGGAAAACTTGCTTAACTCTTGGTACAGCTGCATGCTGTCCTGGAGAGCCCAGGGAACACTGTAATTGTCTCTGTACTGAGACTTTCCATGGTAATCTTGACTGTGTCATGGCTTCCATTTACTTTTTCCACATCCCTTGCAGTTTATTATGCTCCCACCAAACTATTTATTTTAGTTTTTCTCAGCCTTTGTGTTCTTTGACTTGCACAGCTTGAGAGCTGTTTGCAGGGCATAACAAATGAATTAAGAGAGTATGAATAGGAACATTTTGAGAATAAAAGTTCTGCAGAAACAAAAATTCCTACCCAAATTTTTTTTTGAGGCAGAGATCGAGCCTTGCAATGGTAGAAAATGTGAGTAGCTGAGAATCTGATAAGCTCCCTATTCTAATCCTTAGTTAACAGCAATTACAGAGAGAGAAAAAACCAACCTTCTTTTTGTCTTTAACCTGAGAAATTCAAAAGTATCCTGTGTAGGAGACATCATCGATGATGTGAGAGCTGGAAAAATCAAATTTCAGACATTTTGTTCCAATTCCTTTTCCTGAGAGAGAGAAGGTGAGATTTTTACTTTGGAAAGCATAAAATCTGATCTGTGTTAGAGGAGTTAGTACAGACTTTTATTTCTGATTCAGTTCATGGTAAAGCATATGCCTGGGGAACTTGCAAAGCACTCTGCCTGAAATTACAGACATGTGTCTATAATAGTAATATGTTAACTGTGAAAGTCTTGATATGAGACCATTTATGACTCGCAAGTGAAAAAGCAATGCTTAAATTCAAGCAGTCTAGATAAGTTAATATTACATGTGTTAAAATACCTTTCTGCAAGTGAAACCTTTTTATTAAATGGTGGCTCCTGTATATTTAGGTATCAGTAGCAGTTGTGGATGTCTTTGTGTGGGTGTACATGCACTATATCACTCAGACATGTAGAACTTCTTGGAAGACAGCAAATCTTTATTTTTATCTCATGTTCTTTTATATCTCACCTATTCAGTGACAACTGCTAGAAAGAGATGAGATATCATTTTTTATTTTTTTTAAAAAACGAAGTTATTACAGGGTAATAAAGACATTTTTTGGGGAATATTTGATGTGTATGCAAACACATATTGGGCTACACGCAAAATTCATTGAGGTCTGGAAGTACTCTCATTGGTTTTACTGAGTTTTGTGCCATCATCTACAGTACCGTAGCATAAAATGTATCTAAGAATTTCATGATATGAATGTTCATTATATGAAGTTCAAGTGCTTCAAATGTTTACTTCTCTACAGAAGGTAGAGATTGGGGATTGGTTCTGAACCCTTTGTTCATGTGTCAGCGACACTACTCACAGTAATTACTCATATGCTGTAGGTTGTTGGATTAAGCCCAGGGAGATATACGTTCACCTTGACTGACACATTTTAGCACTAACTGTAAGAACTAATAGGAAATGATAAATTAATGATTGCTAAGGCGTGAAGAAGAAATAAAGTTGATAGCTTGAAGTCCAAACAAGCAAGGGCCTGTGAATCCCTTGAAAGGTTCAGAGCAACCTCAGTTCCCAGCTAAGTATAAGATGAGAACATATAGTACCTTTTCAGGCTTTGGAGCTTCAAATAAGACTATATTATAAAGAACCAATTGTAAAATCAAATTAAATGGAAAAGTAGTTAAATGCTTGATTCGTTATTAAAAATTGGTTATATTTTTTTTTCTGAAAACTTCTTAAAATGAACTGTAAGATTCCTCATATTTATTTCTTTGCTTTCTAATAGTCTGGTAAAATAAACACACGTCCTTAGTTTCTTTTGTACTAATTTTTCTCCTTTCTTCTTTTCTTTTCCTTTGCTGCCTGTCTGCTGTCTCACCATTGGATCCTTATACATGATATTTGTCTGCTCTACTTTCCATCTACTGAATTAATTTGGGTTCTTTCAATGTAATTATTGGTAGCGAGAGCTGAAATGGGCTCTAGCTCAAGATCTCAGATATTCTCAGTTTCTTCTGATAAAGGGTCTAGCAATGGTAACAACTCAAATGATAACAACTCAGATTCTTCCTATGTTCCTGACAGTCATAATGGTATAGGAGGAAATCAGTCAGTTACTGGTGAAGACTTATCTGTGGCACAGTATGAAGATGACATTGAGAAATCTGTTCACCTTAATCAAGATGGAAGTATCACAGTGGAAATGAAAGTTCGATTCAAAATTAAAGAGGAAGAAACCATTAAATGGACAACCACTGTAAGCCGTGCTGGCCTTTCTGATGATAAAAATACCACCATTTGCAATTCTGCAATATGTGCGGAAGACTGCTTATCCAATGTAAATGGATCAGAATGTATAAAACCAAAAGATGCTCCATTTTTGAAAAGCTACAATAAAGAAGAAGGAGAGTCATTACAGCAATTCAGTGTAGAAGTGTCAGACAAAGAATCAGAGTGTGATTTAAAAAGTGATGGTTATATCTGTAAAAAGAACAATTCTACAGATCTAGACATAGGCAATGCACCTGAGGATAATATCAGGCCTCGCTTTTATAGGCCTCCCACCCCTGGGCCCAGGCGTGTTAGGCAAAAGAAAGCAGTAGTTGAAAGTGTCACCTTGGTATCTGAGAAAGAAGTTAAGGAGAAGACAATAGGACAGTTTTCCTACAGTGAGGAAGTACAGAATGGAGAAAATAAATCTGAGTATTGCATGGTAGCTCATTCAAGCAGAAAAAAATCAAGTGTCAGTAATCCAAAGTTTAGTGAGATGAGTGACAATGATTTATTAAAGCTTTCTTCAGAGAATATAAAAGAAGAAATGCTGTTTAAAGTAAACCACAAAAGTAATGATTTAATAGAAAACACAAATAGGAAGACATTAGAAGTGCCTGATGAGGATGAAATGGTACAGAATACATTAGAGAAATCAGTTGTGGAACAAGGTACATATAGTAGTGTAGTATCAACATGCAAAGCTAACATCAGTGGTTTCATACCGTCATCAAAAATTTACCAGGCAGCTAGGCCAAGTTCAGCAGACCACATCCATGAGTCATGTGATATTAAACAAATAAAAAGATCACTGAGTTCTTTCATTAGATATTCAGAATTATGTCAGTCTAAAGAAGAAACAAAATGCAAAGCTGCTGATTTATCATCTGTTTCTCAAAATTCAGTTCATTCAGCCTGTCCTGGACATAGCCAGATGAAGATGATGTTACCTCCATGTAGTAAAGCTCCTACTGAGAAAACAAATTCAACAACTGGATTCTTTCCTACTGTTACTGAAAGTGAGAATGAAATTAGTGTTAGGACTGAATCTGTGATGGCAACATGTCTTACTGATGACAGCCAGTCTGCATCTTCCATCACCAAAAAGAAGAAGAAGAGAAAATCATCAAACTTTCTAGAGCAAGGTACATCTGAAAATCAAAAAGATAAAGAAATTTCAGGGATAATTAAGAATGAGGAAATGCATATCACAAACAAAAGCACACAGGATTCTACAATAGAGGCTATGGATAATTATTCTGAAATGCCTGAGAAAAAAGGAATGGAATTTTTTGTAAAAACCAATGATGGGTCTATCAATTCAGACAAAAGCATATGTCCTGAAGATGAGGTCTGTCATCATGATTCAGTGGAACAAAATGGATTATCATCTAGTAGAAAACCAAGAAGTAATGACAACAAGTTGGCCAAGGTAAAAATGAAGTCAGGGAAAAAAAATAGTTTTATTTCATCTGCAAACAGTGAAGATAGTCTCATGACAGTTGATTCAAACAATGAATCTGAACAGAGTCAGGATACACTGAGTACTGAGAAAGAAGGCGTACATCTCACGACCAGTTCTTTTGAGCAGACGCCTAACTCATCAGTGGTTTCAAAGCCATTGTCAGAAGTGCCAAAGAATCTCAACTTTGGAAAAGAAAAGGAAAAGAACGTTTTGGAAAATTTGTCATCAAAGAAAGAGAGGAAGCAAAAAAGGATGAAGAAAAATCTAAGTAAAGGTGCAAATAAGTTAAATATGTCAGAGGGAGCCACTCTAGAGGCTCTGAAACAGGAAGATTTTCAAGAGGCGGCTGTTGAACATTCACTTGAAAACTATGTCCAAACTTGGTTGAAAAGCCTGTTACCAAATTCTGTCTTACCCCCTATAAATAAAAAAGAAGGGAATGTAGAAAATAACAATGTCTGTCATTTTCCTAAAGAAAATGCTGGCATTTCTATAGATAAAGAAACAAAATTTATCACAAATCAAGTGCATGTGACTGGAAAAAACCATCTGATTGAACACAACCTAACCAAAAAAACATTAAAGCCCATTTGTGAATTGGGAACTTTAGGAGAATCAGCCAAGGACTCAAGTGAAAATCAAACTGGCTCTTTGATTCATGCTAATACAACTATAGTAGAAGAAGCAAAGTGTTCACTAAAGTCAGAATTTCATCATGATGGTAAGCTACACTTGTTTCATGAAACACAGGACAGTGATAAAAAGATGTTAGAAGTTGATATTCAAAATGGCAACCTATGTCAAAGACAAAAATCTGAGGTTGCTGTTCAAGTTGATTGCACAATTGTCAATGAGAAAATGGGAACTGATGTTCAGAATAATTGCATGTCTAACATGTTGCTGCATGAACTGCAATCAGCTTTGCTTGGTCTCCAGAAAGAACATAGTGGATGTATAGGAAAAGCTTGCAGCCTTTCAGAACTTTCTCCTTCAGCTTTTGCTTCTTCCTCTAACGTCCTTCTAGCTTGGCTACTTGTACTGAATCTGAGAGAGAGTTTGACTGGGACAATCAAAGATGAAATGCAAAAAACTACCTGTAGCTGTTCTGAAATATTTACACAGTTACAGTTTCTGAAACAAACTGCAGTCATAGAAAAAGTTGATGAACTGAAGGCTGCCTTCTCACATTTTCAACAGTCAACAGAAAATAATTTATTACACTTTGGGAGGGAACTCAAAAAGCAGGACTCCACACATTGCCATGAGACTATGCCCATATCTGAAATTCATAAGGGTATACAGTTGCATGAAAATGAAAAATCAGTTGAGCCTTGTATTCCGAAGGACAGTGTAAATACTGACGAAGCTCTAAAATTGACTGGTGAGTTAGAAAGCTGTTTTGATGTGCAGAAAGATCTTTGTAGAGCAACAGAGACTTTAGACTTGACGGCTCCCAAAACACAGCTGGATAGTCAACATGCCAATACTAATTCAAATACCTGTAGCCTTGCATCAGCTATAGAGCCACCTGAAAGAAATGAAGAAATGCCCGATAGCCTATATAAAAAATCTGAAGGTAAAACCACTGATATATCATTCACAAATGAAGAGTCAGAGACTTCAGTAGAACCCAACTCAACAGTTCATAGTGTAACTTCTAATGACAAAAATTTTATTTTAGATCAGGATACTTCTGAGTTAGAAGGTGAAAAAGATATTATACCTGTTACTACTGATAAAAGTGAAGAGGAAGTTGATCCAAAGTCAGCAAGTAATGACGAAAACCCAAATAACCAACTTAAACTAGCTGCTGAAACCTCTGTAGAATGCATTAATGAGGATTATTCTGTACTGGAAGACAAGGAAGATGCAGAAATTTGTGAGGAAACCTCTGAGAGGTTATCTACAGTCTCTCCATTATCGTTTTGTTATGAATCAAAGCAAATTACAGAATGTGATATGAGCGAAGGAGAACAGACATTGCAAGTAGAAGAACCAGAGAATAAAATGTGTTCAGACACTTCTCAATTAAAAAAATGCTTAAAAAGTCCTGCTACTTCAGACTGGTCAGATTACAGACCAGATACTGAAGAGAGTGATTATAACTTTAGAGCATCCAGTGATTTGACCAATGAAAGTGGGGAGGAAGCAGTACTTGAAAAACATTATAATACTGGTTATGTAAGAAGAACTATTGAACGACTTTATGGCAAGACAGAAGCTTCATTTAAGCCTGACTTTCACAAAGGATTTCCTTATATGTCAAAAGTATTTGAAAAGAATACTGAAGAATTCCACTCTGCAGTGATGGAAAAAACCACTTATTTTTCTCAAGAACCTAGGTCTTGTTCTGCAGAGAAATTATCACATTCTTCAATACCACCACAAGAATTTCCAGTAAACAAAGAAGACACTGTGTTGAGAAGAGAAAATATTATTTTACCAACACCACAACCTATGCTTAACAGAGAAGAGACAGGTTATACTAATGACCGTTCAGGGGAATCTCCAAAGCAACATCATCAACCTACCGTACAAGCGAATGAAGATGAAGGAATATTGATAGATAAAGGCAAATGGCTGCTCAAAGAAAATCATTTGATAAGAAGATCACCACCTGAAAGGACTGGAATGTATGGTAATTTGGATACCACATCAACAGACACGGTCCTTGATACTAACAGTGATGATGTTCCATACTCACACTTTGGCAATCTGAACCAGTACCCAGTTCTCGATGAAATCTCTTCTTCAGAACTTGAAGACATGGCTAAACCCTCTGAAAATTTTTTCAACTACTTCAATATACCTCATAATAGTGATTCAGACCCATTTCAGGATGATTTAAGTACAAAAAGCAAACTTAGTCACAATGGTAAGATCGCTTCCCTTCCTGCAGCAAACAAAGAAAAGATCAAACCATCAGTCATGGTAGGTTCTACTTCCACACATCTTTCCACACAGGCTGATACCAGTTTTCCAGCCTTTACATCTGTAGAATTTAGATTGCCTGATAATAAGGTGCATCCATTGGAACAGCCTTCAAATGATGAACCCATACAGTCTCAGCCAATGGATATTAGTAATGCTAACAGAAGTGCTCTTCAAGACGAAGATTCTCTGGATAAACTGCATGCTATATGTGGCCAACATTGTCCAATACTGATGGTGACAGTAACACCAATTAATGAGGAACAGCGAGGATATGCCTACCAAAAGGCATCTGATATTGAGAACCAGCTGGGTCTGTGTTTGTTGACCAAAAGGAGTGAACATTTACAATGGTCAGGCAAAGATTTAATAAGAGACAAAAATAATCATATGACTCTGAAGAATAACCGTATCAATAAGATTGCCAATAATATTTTTAATAGATTTTATGCTAATAACACCTTAGATTTTATTAGTAACTTTGGAATACTTGCATCTGCAGCTCTGAAAGACTCAAACAGTTTAGGGAAGTTACATGTTATAGAGGATATGAATGTAAAACCTGTGGAAGTCACTAATTGTCAAAATAGTGTATCCAAACACATACTCAGTGATCTTGTGATAGGCACAAATAGTGAGCTACCCAATAGAAAGCCAAAAATATGCCAATCCCTAAGAATAAGCCTAATTCATATTGTAGGAGAAAAAATTTCTTCCATGTTGGCAGATCCAGCAGAAACCTGTCATTCTGAAACATTTCTGAAGTGTGACACTTCTTTAAATAACATTGAACATAATGCCTCTGAAAATCTGAAAAACAAAAAAGCCTTTCCTAAAGAAGAAGAAGAAGAAGAAGAAGAAGATAAAGAAGAAGAAGAAGAAGAAGAAGAAGAAGAAGAAGAAGAAGAAGAAGAAGAAGAAGTTTGCTTTCGTATAATGGACAATGGAAACAGTAAAGATGAGAAAGACTTGTAACAGAGATCTTGGAATTTCTACATTAGATTAGTGAAAACATCTTCAGAAAAATATAATCACAAAATAAACTGCTGAATGCCACACCCAATAAAACTCCTAATGTGAATACAGTCCAGACCTAGATAAATACAAATCACAATTGTATATCATTGCTGAAATACAGATAATTACTTAGATTTTAATGGGAAACAACATCGGAAGAAAAGCTGTTCTCCTAAGACAGGGATTTATTGGTTAAAAAACAGTTTTTCCCTGAAATATCAGCTGTTCAGAGATACTCAGTTATATACCAACCGTCTCATTTGTAGAGAAACAACTACTGATTGTTAGAACAGAGAACTGAAATTTGCAATACCTACCTGAGTTCTAAGATAAGATTCCTATATTTCATGACATTTGAGAAAGGGTTTAAAAATTGTCTTTCAGTATAAATGCTTTTTTCAGAACAAAATCAACTGATATGTTTAATTTGAAATGAAAAATACGAAATACTATTTAAATACTGTAACACAATGAAAAGTAGGAAAAAGTAGTCATGTTAATTCTATATAGATTAACTTATCATCAAATCACTATTTCCATTTTTAAAGGCCACCTTCAGAACAGTTAGTGAGTAAAGAGACCTCTCAGTCTGTATACAGGTTCATCCAGATTCCAAATGGAGTTTGCCTGTTTTACCCAGAGGATACTAGAAAAGGAGTGTATTTATTGCCATTTTGGATTCCACGGGAACTGAGAAGGGAGACTCTGTCAATGGACTCCCTGACTGCCCTTGCCATATTCCCTTCTGAGGCAGCACCACTTACTCTTAAAACTGTTCTGCGTACACTACAAGTTTTAGTCGTGTGTTCTTCTTTAATCTCTGCACTATAAAAGTAGTCCATGTCTTTTCTGGATTTTTTTTTTCCCTTTGTTTGTTTGTTTGTTTGGGATTTTTTTGTAAATATCATGTATTATGAGAATCCAAGGCATATGTAATATGTTTCAGGATCTTTCATTCTGTTTTTAGAATTATTTTGGATACCTGTTTACAACATTTTTTAATATTATATATGTGTAGTATGCATTTATATATATGGTTTACAATTTTCAGTAAATTATTTTAAATATAAAATTGGAAAATATTTAATGTATATTGTGATTAGGCAGAGTATTTCACATTTTTGGTTAGATTTTAAGCCCTAACACTACATAGTACCTTGCTTCAATATCAATGAAATCAGAGATACAGCTGATGAAGGAAGGTGCTATTTTTCAGTTTGAGAATGAGAATTTGGCCATTCTGTGTTCTTGGAGGCTGCGTCGAGACTGACGTGCACGCACTGCGATAAGCTCTGCATCATCATCCTTCGGTTATCCAGTCTGGAGACCTAATTAAAAGCTGACACAAATCCCTTTTGGCCCAGAGGCTTTGATTGTCCCCTTGTGGGACAGAAGGCAAGTGAGGGGAAGCAGGAGTTGGATCTGGAGCAAAAGGGATTTGCAGTACAGGTGGGAAACCTAGAAGCACTCTTCAATTCTTTTTAGGAGTCTAGTGGCAGATATATTTCCCCATAAATAACTGATATGTTTCTGTTGTTTGAAGCAGTGTTTTGTTCTGTGTAATAAACTAACATTATAACTCCACAACAACATATAGTGTGTAATATATTTCACACTGAATAGCTGTGTGTTATTTCCTACGCTGACATTGTTTCTGATGTTCTTCCCCCTCATCTTCACCTTTTTTGACATCCTCCTTCTCATGTTTTAATACTGCTCCAAGTGAAGAGTCTCAATGTTATTTTTTCATCCTTTTCCATGTCAATACAGAAATAAAACCAATGTTTGAAAAATGAAGCTTGAAATTACTAGAATCTAACTAAATGCCATATAGCATTCAGTATACCAGGCGTCTATGCCATAAATAATGCCTACATGTTAGACAAGCGAATTAACGGTTCCATCACTTGCAGTCTTTCTGCTGGATTCACAGCACCTTAATTTTTTCAGATGTTCAAGAGCCTTTAATCAGATGCTTATTGTAGGGCTACTAAGCAAACTAAACACTCAAAAGGTAAGATGTGAGGTACTGCCTTAGATTACAATTAAGAGAGACCACAGCAAGTGGTGAAATGATTGTTATATTAATTGAAGGACTTGCTCCTGATTTCAGTATGTTAACTGAAAGAAAAGGAACAAAATGGTCACCTCAGAGCAGGAAAAGAGGTTGACAGTGAGAGGTACCATACTGTCATAGGGTTTCTATATCCATTAATTGTTCAGGGCAGATGTAGAATACTAAATGGCTGAGACAGGCAGTGAAACTAAAATTGCTGTAATTAAGTGAGATTAGAGAAGACTGAAGAGAAAATCTCACAGTGCTGATGAGTAGAGGAATATACTCATTGACAGAGGGAAAAACACCACGAGGAGTAATATATGCTACTCTATATGGGCAGCTTAATTCTGCAAACGAACTGCAAAAGGCATAGAGTCTTTCTGAATAAGTCAGGACAAAATATACTTGGAAGTGACAAGCATATAAAATAATGTGTAAAGAATAGGATAAAAAACAATTAAGTAGGCATTTAAAGGCTTTGTATAGATCATGCCATTCTTCTAAAAAAAAATCAGCTTTTGTCTTGCCATTATTAGAAAAGAAATAGCCAACATAACATACAGACAGACACAGTCCCAGGAAGAGAGTTTCAGTTTATCTAGTCTGCCCCCCCTGTGTGAAAGAAACCACACAATTAGGTGAGTAATTCCATTTAATTAGTCAATCTCATTTTAAATGATTTTCTATAGCTGTTACAGCTTCCACTGGAGGAGTGTTCAAGAGCTTGAGTCCTTCTTCTGATGTCTGTTTTACCTGTTTTCTAACTCCTGTCCTAAGTCTAGTCATGGTTATTTTATATACATTTGTTTCCGTGCCATCACTGTAATTTACTTAGGTATGTCTTTTTTCGTCCTTGGTATTTATTGACAAAATCAGATATGCTCTCAATTTTTTCTTCTACATAAGGCGTTCTCTCCATTTCCTCTAATCATCATGATTGCCTTTCTCAGGACCTATTCTAGTTTCAATT
>KL261830.1:4258-26233 GCA_000699545.1 Podiceps cristatus | reverse complement strand
GTGACTCCACCACTTCCCTGGGCAGACTGTTTCAAGGCTTGATAACCCTTTCAGAGAATAAATGTTTCCTAATATCCAATCTAAACGTCCCCTGATGCAACTTGAGGTCATTCCCTCTGTTCCTATCACTTGTTACTTGGGAAAAGTGACTGACACCCACCTTGCTACAACCTCCTTTCACATAATTTTAGAGAGCAATAAGGACTCCCTTCAGTCTCCTTTTCTCCAGACTAAAGAACCCCAGTTCCCTCAGCCACTCCTTACAGGACTTGTTCATGGTCCTGTCTTCCTGCACGCAACTCTCTTCTCATGTGTTTCTCCCTTCTGCTGCTGCTTACACTCATAGGCAGGTGAACTCACCTGCAAAGGACCAGGCTCAGAGAGGTGGTGTGTGGGGCTACTGCAGGAAGGTTTCCAGACCCATGTGTGCTGGCAGGCTTGGAGCCAATTGTCCTTCATGCATACCCCAGGACATGGAGACAACACATTGTTCCCTCATGATGGCAGCCTGATATGAATGCTCAGTCAAGCGTTATTTCTAGTTTTTTCTCTACATCCCTATCTTCTGTTGTGGAATGGAGTTTTTAATATTCTATTTTCTTAATAGGCTGAATGTAATGTACAGCCCAGGACTTTTGTGTGTTCCAGTTATGTCTTCAATAATTTCCTTTCATTCCCCAGTGCTACACTAGCTGATAGCCCTGCTAAGTGTGAGTGCTTGCTTCATACTGTGTCAGTAAGTTGATAAGTACAGATCTTATGCATCAGACTAAAGTAAAAATATTTCATGTTTGTTATATCCAGTTGCTATGACAATCTGTGCTGCAGTTATGTCTTTATTTTTTCGATGAGCACACAATTCAATTCCTTGCACTTTAGTGCAGTTCGTTTCAGCTCTGTATCTGGATGTAATACTAAAAAAAAAAAAAATAAAAATCCAAAAATATTGAAATTAGGTCTGCACCAACTTTTAACTGATCAACTTTTAAAAGATGTTTTTGCTAGACCCCTTTTTTTTTTTTTTTTTTTTTTTTTCCCATGCATTGTAGATTTTAACAGGTTTCCTTTTATATTAATATAAAAAGGAGGGAAAAACATAGAATCATAGAATGGTCTGGGTTGGAAGGGACCCTAAGGATCATAGAGTTCCAACCCCCCTGCCACAGGCAGGGCCACCAACCTCCAGGCCTGGATCTACACAAGGTTGCCCAGGATTATGCCTACCAGAAGTATCACAATTCCCTGTTCAGTCCCTGCAATTGTCTCTGTTCTTAAATGTTTAAATGTGTTCAGCTCATCACTGTTAGGTAAGTTAATGAGAAGGTTAGAAGTCACAGTGTGTTTGGGAATGGCATATGTGTGACTCTATAGATTTATATTTGCAATAAATATAATTTCTCTTATAATTTCTTGTATTGGATGTAGATGTACTGGATGTAGGTGACAAGGTTTTGGTAATGGTGGGAGTTGCAGCTTCTGTGAGCAGAAGCCAGGGCCTGCCCCTTGCCAGACACAAGCAGTTATAGCCAGCTCCAAAACGGAGTCACTGCAGGACACAGCTGAGCCTGACAGAGGAGTTTGTGTTGTCTCTGGGAGAACGTACTTAAGAAATGGTAAAAACTGCTGCACTGCAGTGAAGGGTGGGGGAAGTGTGAGAAATAATCCTGCAAACAATAAGATTAGAGAAGGAGGAGGAGGCGCTCCAGCCACCGGAGCAGAGATTCCCCCGTGCCCTTGGAAGAGACCACAGTGCATCAGGCATTCACTCTACAGCCCGTGGAGCACCCTACGCTGGAGCAGGTGGACACGCCCTGAAAGAAGCTGCAGCCTGGGAGATCCCATGTTGGAGCAAAGGACTCTACCCTGAGGGACTGCAGCCCGTGGAGAGGATGCACACTGGAGTAAAGAAAAAGTCTGAGGAAGAAGAGGTGGCTGAGAGGAACTGTTACGGGCTGACTGTAGCCCCCTGCTCGCCTCTGCTGCTCAGGGGGAAGAGAGAACGTGTTGTTTTAACTTGTCTTTATTTCTCACCATCCAACTCCATTAAACTGGTAATAAATTAAATTAATTTTGCCCAAGTCAGGGCTGGTTTACTCTTAGTGGTAATTTGTAAGTGATCTCCCTCTCTATATCTTGACCGACGAGCTTTGTCATTTATTTCCCCACAACTCCTGTTGAGGAGGGGAGGGGTGAGAACAGCTGGATGCACATCTGGCAACCAGCCAAGATCAACCTACCACAGTTATTAAAAATGTATTAAAGAGGCAACACTCAAAAGCCATGTAGAGTATGTAAAATCCAAATGTCAGGACTTTCCCAAAGAAATAACTTCTTAAAATCTTATTTTTCTTGTTTAAATCCATAGAATGGCAAAACATTTCTCTGCTTTATCATTCTTAAAGGGATTCACAGAAAAAGTAATGCTGTAGGATCCAGTCTTTTGGATAAAAAAAATCCAAAGAATAATGCCTAACAATAAGGGTGGCAGAACAGCCTTTTCTTTATCAACAACAGCCTCTCTTCTGTTCTTTGTTTGGTGCAGTTGCTAATTTCCAGGATATCTAACAAGACAGGAGACAAAGCATCAGGCACCTGGAAAATCTAAACAACAGCATTGCAGCTAAAGGTGAAGAGATGCAATCTAAGAAGACAGTGGTAACATGCTTCCTGGAAAAAAAACATCACTGGTGCAATCACTCTACACCTGCTTTTAGAGGCAGCTTATATTTATGGGAAATTTCTGTAAAGCTTAGCAGAGAATGCAAATCTCTCCCAAGACTTTTATCAATCTATACATTTTTATAATAAAGACATGCATAGAATTTTTGAAAGAATATAATCCTCTATGTAGGGGAAATGGTATTTCAGTAAAATTATACTATTTCATGTTCGTTAAATTCTGTGGACTTTTCCTTAAAGTTAGCTGGTCTACAAGTTGGAGCTCTGTATTGAGGTAATAAATGGAAGAATAACTTTAGAATATCTTCAGCTACCAGCCATATATACATATATATATAAAATCCACGTGTTTGACATTATAGCAGCACCAGGAGATCTAATAGTCTCAATAGTTTGTATCTCTTACAAGAAATAATAACCTTCAGTTGTGCAGAGAAAGCCAATACCTGCATAGCATATCAGCAGAATTGTGATGGCTCACTATGCAGTTTGAAAAACTTCAGCTTTCCCATTTCATCAGTTTGCTTCAACCAATTGATCAGCACCACTTTCACCTTCTCCGAATGGAATTTTTTAATCTATATTCTGCCAAGAGTTGCAGTGATGGGAAAAAATGCTGAATGGATCTTGTTTGTGTTTGTTCTAGAAGATGGATCACTACGAGTGATTATAAAGTGGAAAGAGTAAACAAGAGGTCTAAACTGTCTGTGGAAAAAAACAGCATTTCATCTCTATCAGTCACAGAAGAAATTATTAAGGAACTAAGAAAAATAAAAAATAACATGTATTTTCAAAGGTTTCAAATGTAATGTAGTGGGGCCAAAATGCTATACAACAATACAGCATCTATATATTCTTGATTTGCCATCCTGGAGCAGAGAGGCCAAACAAAAGTTAAACATAATTCTTGAGTTAGTTTGGGTCCTTTCAAGCCAAATTTTTATGAAGCTTGTGAAAAAAATCTGACTTTTTTTCTTTTCCTTGTTAATGATGATATACGTGATATGTAATGTGTATGTTATATTATTTGTTCAAATTCAACCTTTATGCCTTACTATTCTCTTATTAAGCAGAAAAAATAGAAAGTGAGTTTAAAAACTATGTATTATTTCCCTTGAAGGTTTTATTTCCTGTGTTTTTTGCTTTCTTTATCAAAATGCATTCTTGTTTTCTCTGGTTAAATGTTTTATTACTTTGCTGGCTGTTAAAAGTTATTTTGTATTATGACTTCATCGTACAAATGCAAGCATTCACATGACCACTTCTGCACTTACTGTATAGTCTACAAGTGCCCTTAAGTGGAGGGAAGTGGACACAGTGACCTAGAAGGGTCACTTCAGTCCTAAGTTTTTAATTTTGCTCTTTCCATTTCTGAAAAACAAAACAAAAAATAGAGCTAATGTAACTGTACATGTATTTTTGTTGAGAGTGGTAAGTGGCACAGTCAGTCAAGGAAGGAATGAGAAGCGCCGATGGACTGACCTGAGGAGCCAGCAGAGGAGGGATGGGACTGGGAATGTCCCTGCACAGCGACAGTGACAGAGCTAGCACTGAAGCAGCAGAAGCACAGCACCAGCTGGGCATTAGGAAGGCAGGGAGAGGATGAGAATCAGCAACACAAGTTGAAAGGGTGTTGCATTATCACAGAATCACAGAACGGCAGGGGTCGGCCTGGACCTCTGGAGATCATCTAGTCCAAGCCCCTGCTAGAGCAGGATCCTCTAAAGCAGGTTGCACAGGAACGTGTCCAGGTAGGTTTTGAAGGTCTCCAGAGAAGGAGACCCCACACCTCTCTGGGCAGCCTGTGCCAGGGCTCTGTCACCCTCACAGTAAAGAAGTTTTCCCTCATGTTTATATGGAACCTCCTGTGCTCCAGCCTGTGTGTGTTGCCTGTTGTCCTGTCGCTGAGCACCACTGAAAACTGGTTGCATCCTCTTGACATCAGCCCTTTAGATATTTATATAAGCAAGGATGAAATTGCCTCTCAGTCTTCTCCAGGCTAAACAGTCCCAGGTCTCTCAGCCTGTCCTCATTAAGAGAGATGTTCCAGTCCCCTGATCATCTTTGTAGCCCTGTTTCTGTCTTACCAGTCTCTATCCGTGCTGCAGTGTGGATCCATGCCTGCAAACCCTTACACATCCAGGGTACTTGCAAGCAGCGGAGTTAATTGCCCTTAACATGGTACCTGGATGCAGAGATTCCCCATATAAATACAGGATGGCTGTTATGGTAAGGAATACAGCTGAAAAAATAACCTTCTGAGTTAGAGTACTTTATTGTCTCATCAGCATTCAGTACTATAACAGCAGCTCAGAGTAGATGAAAACCAAACAGAGGAACAAAGAGGTTTAGAAAAGTAGATAAAAGGAGAGCAATGAAAGGAAAAAAACATGGCACTTAATGTGCTCGGGGAAAGGTAGAGGGCAGTGGGAGAGCCTGAGGCTCTGTACTCAAGGGATCTTCCCTCCAGTGCCATACGTGTTGCAGAGGAGTACATAATGTAGAGATCAGTTTTTTATAGACAGTGGATGAACACAGAGGTCTTATTCTGTCTCTGATATCTGATAGCCATGCTGTAACAGGTGTAACAGAGCTTTCTTGAAAATTTATGTTTCTTCCCTGTTTAAGATATTTTTGGAAATGGGATGTCACAATATAACAGGAACTCAGTTACTTTATTTGGATGTAACTGAGTAACTGGCCAAGAAATAACATTGCAGCGAAGTTTGTGCTTAAATATGATGACTGTCGCTCACAAATCTTACCAGTGGAAGATCAGAACCTCCCTTATCTGAGTTTTTTGGCAGAAGCATGCAATGAAAAGGAAAATACTGTATAAATGAATGATGATTTCTGAAAAAGGTTTTGTGTGTCATATTTTATGGGAAGGGAAAGTTCAAATTTACAGAACTTTTTTAAAGATTTTGACTGAATTTGACAGTTAAATAATTTTGGTCTCTGTAGAAGTAGAAGATAAGGAAAAACACTTGCCTTAAACAAAACTGATACTAAGATACTAAAAGATTCAACATCTTGGACAGCAAGAACTTCCTTAGGAGCTAATTTAGAGGGGCAAAAATATTTGAGTAAAAAAGTAAATTGCTTTTAATGATGTATTGAAGTTCCTCCAAGTTTAATTGTTCAGTGAAAGAATCATGAGTAATACATTAATACACATAGCATCTATAAGTAGAAGATAAGGAAAACCACTTGCCTTAAACAAAACTGATACTAAGATACTAAAAGATTCAACATCTTGGACACAAGCATCTATCACGCACAGCATCTATCACACACAGCATCTATCTAAAATGAGGAATAAACAGATAGGAAGAGGTAGACTTTAAGAGAGCAAAAAGTGTCCCCCAAAATGATATGGAACTACCACTTTAATTCTACCTAGAAGGTATAATACACTAATATAGAAGAAAAAGAAGAGCATGAGAAGAGAAAATCAGCCATCAGCTCTCAGACTCTGGTTTGCTATTATGTTTATCTCTTTTCAAGAACATAGAAGATAGATCCAAACTATTTTGTTCAATTCCCTCTAAAATCTCGGGCATTGATTTTTATCTCTTGAGCCTTTAAGGACTTAATGATTTCTGACAGTGTAGATATCGAAACTTTCAGAAATTTAGATCAACATGTTCCTTAGGAGAAAACCAGGCACCTCTGAAACTGTTGGCTAGGTTGCAAGCATCAAATATTGAAATTTAAGAAATGACAAATATGTTTCTTCATTGTAACTTGAGTTTTATGCATACTGATTAATGTTGCAGACCCCTGACTGTATCAGAATGTAAACTCACAAATGAGTATGGCATATCCTGACTTTAACCTAACTCATCTTGGCACTGTTAGAGGAAATATTATGATTCTATGCAGATGTGCGTGTCTATACACACATTACATCTCCAATAAAGCTAAGTCTGAGCTTAGCCCCATGTACTGAACAGAACGAGGCCAGGCCACATTGTCTGAGCCTGAAGGAAAATGTCACAATCCGGTTTATGTCCATATGGCTAAATTCTCTTCCCCTACAAAACAGCATGCCTTGCAAATATTATCCTCTGGGCCCTCTGTTTTTCTCTTTCAAACTATTAAGTGTTCACCGAGAGCACGGGAAAGTCAGAGTCCCAGTGACATATGTTACCTTCAAAGAGCTTGAAGAAGAACTTCTAGCAAAGCTCTCCAGTGTTTTTCTCTTTCCGTGGGCTCCTGTCAGGTTGTTTTCTATGGATGATCCATGCCTTGTGTTGTTCAGCACTAGAAATGGAAAGAAGCTCAAATGTACTGCACAAGAGGAGTTGTTATGCTCTAATTAAGTCTTACTTATCAGGTGCATATTGTGATTATTCAGATACTAATGAAGTGAGCAAATTAAGGGGTTTTTTTTCAGGTTCAGTAAAGAGCATTCACAAGAACAGCCAAACCATCGAAACAAAAAGTTGCAAAAACATTAGAATCTAATTTCTCCTATGATTTTTTTTTTTTCTTATTTTACCTTATTAGCTGAAAGAAAGGAAGTTTTAGCTGAAATAATAAATTAGAAAAATCAATTTAAAATATTAACAGAGATGCTGTGACTATAACTAGTATCTCAGTCCTATACGAACTGACCAAACACCCACCACCTTCTCCAAACACTTCCCTCATGCAGTAAGCAATCTTTCCTCTGAGTTCCTTGCAAGTTATTATGGAACTACTTGTAATAAATATTTCAGTCCAGGTTTGCTTTTTTGTTGTGGTTATTTTTTTCCCCCCTCCTAAAAGAATCACATTTTCAAAGTAATATCTTAATCAATACAGATATTAATTGGGAGAAATGAAGAAATATGAAGTAGCTGTTCTTTTTCATCTTAATGAGTACTTGTTTTAAATAAGTTAGTCACCCTAATCACGTTCTTCCAGCACATTTTTTTTCATTGTCAATATGATTTCAGGTTATAGAAGGGGACATGAACAAAATAGAAAAATATTAAAGAAAGAAAACAAGCAGAGAGTGATGGAGCAGCAAAATGATCTGACCTAAAATGTTGAGAAGGGACCCTAAGTTAAAGGCTATGGTTTGAATACTTTCCTCCATTAAAAAAAGAAACATTTCTGTAACCTGTAGGGACTAAAGGTTGTCCCCATTCTTTTTAACTTCCAGCTTTGTATTTTCTTTAGAGGCACTAGGATTCAGTTAATTCTGAGATTAAATAGATATCTAGATAAAAATATATTTATATTTTAAAATACACAATAAGGATATTTTGCTGATTACAGGAATTGCTCTCATTTTGAGTGTTACCCAATGCACTGCGACCCCTAAATGGACACACTGTAGTTTTTCACAATTTGACTATAAGATTGTTGGTTTCCCAGCTTAAGAATCCATTGGACTTTTGTGAAGTACAGATACACAAACTGCATATTTCACCATCAAAGCTGATCTTAAATGTCATTATTTTTCCACCTTGAATGCCTTTTTATTTTTCCTTTTTGCATAACAAAGACTTCTAAAAGTAAAAAAAAAAAAAAAAAAAAAAAGTTATTTCTCATAGTAATAAAAAACCTCAAACCATCAGTGCTATCATGGATTTATAAATATGATAATATTTTAGTAAAGGTATTTGAAAGCCTATGTAGTTTCAGTTCCTATATGCCTATCAGTCTAAGTTAAATAACTTGGAAAATGCTAATTTTGGACTGAAGGACAAGCAAGTAACAAAATTCACTATGTTATTCTTACCAGACTTCAGATCTATCAAATAAAATGTAATTTAATATTCCAAGAAGCAAGTCTTCAAAACGATTTACAGGGAGCTACACAAACAAATCTTTTTAATGTAAACGTGACTTGAGCACATAACTTCCCAAGAGGGACCTATGAAAGGTACCCCTCATCATCTCTAAATGTATTTGAGTCAAAAGGAGATCCCAGAAGGATAGAAGTACTGTTTTGTTATGTTAATTAAATACTTGTAGCTCTAGCAATTTCTTTTTAACTACTAATCTACCAAAACAAGGAAAAACATAGTAAGAATGAAGGAAGGAAGAACTTATTTTGGTGAGGACAAAGGAAAGATATTTCATAACTGTCTAAAAAGATTATGCCCTTTATATAACTAGTCTTGAAAATATCTTTTATTATGACAAGTTAGAACTAGCTGGTGCTGTTCTTTCTGCTCTGTATGAAACAACCTTTAAAATTTCTAAATGCTGTATTGTTATCCATTTTATATAGAGGTTATTTGAAATATAAGCTTTACATGTTAAGAGAAGATTTAGTCTGGTTTTATTTTCAATATTGCAGGGTAGAGATGATCTGCATTTAATTATTAGTAGAGAGTTTGAAACTTTTGAAACTTGGTATTTCCTGTTGCAGAATGGGAGGAGATTTTCTGTCACTTCTGTTTCAGGACAGTGTTTGTAAATAAGCAAATTAAATAGGAAGGAACATGAGTGAAGAGACTGAAGAAGTCATTCCATGTTAGAAAAAAAATAGTTTGGAGATGATTTTAGAATTGTATTTCAAAATAGAAAACCAATTTGGAATGATAAATACTCAGAATCAGACTAAAGAACATGATGATAAAGGTGTAGACAGTCAAAAAAAAAAAAAAAAAAACCACAGCCAACACTGTTCATTGTCTTCATTAATGACCTCTTTGATGGGACAGGGCACGCTTAGCATGTTCATGGACGATACAAAGCTGGGAGGATTAGCTGATACATCAGAGGGTTATGTGGCTGTTCAGTGAGACCTCAACAGGCTGCAGAATTGAGCTGAAAGGAACCTTATGAAGTTCAGCAAAAGTAAATGCAAAGTCCTGCACCTGGGAGGAACAACTCCATGTACCAGTACATGCTGGGGGCAGACCAGATGAAAAGCAGCTTTGTGGAAAATGTCCTGGGGATCTTGGTGGACACAAAGTTGGCCATGAGCCAGAAGCGTGCCCTTGTGACAAAGAAGATTAATGGTATCCTGGGATACTGGCTATTGCCAGCAGGTCAAGGGAGGTGATCTTTCCCCTCTGCTAAGCCCTGGTGAGGCACACTTGGAGTGATGTGTGCATTTCTGGGCTCCCAAGTATGAGAAAGACATGGGCATACAGGAGTGAAGCCAGTAAAAGGCCACAAAGACCATCTGGAGCATCTGACATAGAAGGAGAGGCTGAGAGAGCTGGGACTGTTTAGTTTCAACATGTGAGAGTCTTAGTTGGTAGTTCAGTTTCATTGTGTGGGATGGGGGTGGTGGGAGAATCTTAGCAATATGTATTAATGACTGTGGAATTAAAGGGGAATTAAAGAAGAGAAAGTCTCTAGCAGGGGGTTGGACTAGATGATCTCCAGAGGTTCCTTCCAACCCCTACCATTCTGTGATTCAGTGATTCTGTGAAATCAGTTTCTCCTCAGTGATATCCAGCGAAAGAAAAAGAGGCAATGAGCTAGCTCAAGTTGAAATACTATTGATTTAAAAATATCATATGGGTATGTGACCCCTATGAGCTTCTGCTTCATGCACGTAGGTTTTCTCACAGAAAATATGTGACTGCAGGCCAGGGAAAGATGGTCCAATCTATCTTGCATTTCAACAGGGTAGGTAACTTAAATAGGAAAGGGTTTCGCTTACCATTAACAATTTGATAAGAAGAGAAAGGAAGGAATAGAAAGAAAGGAAAAAGAATATCTTTTGCTTCTGGGCATTAGAGAAAACTAGTGAGAAATACCAAACTTCAAACTTACAAAGCCACTATGCACTGACAATGTCATTGAAAACATGAGATCAGGTTGTTTGCTAAGAAAAACAAACAAATTCAACTCACAAATTCATCTGAGCAGATGCTACAAATAATGCATGTATTTTTAAGCAAAGATCTAACAGTATATGTGGGCCAATGCAGAATCTTTCCTAACTGTGGTTTCTTAAATTACTGCAGTAAGGGTAAACAGTTGATAAAAAAGAATACTAAGATGAAATACTATTGCCTACCCTCATTACTGATTGCCAGAATGGTATGTTTGTTATTTGGTCATTTTAATGTTGCTAAGTCTTACTGATTCCAAGTCTATGCTCTTAATACAAATGCATGTACGTGCATATTCTTGTGAGTTTATGTTCAAGTATTGCAAAACTGTTTGTATTCAGAGTATAGCCTTTTAGTTTTTCCACTGGCATACACCATTATGTTGTAGGCACCCCTGCACAGTAATGGTATCATTGGGTTTTTATCCCCTAAATCCCAGGTGTTAAACCTATTACAAGGTCCTACTGACTTAAGAAGGAGGAGACGGTGATAATTTGCCTCTCCATACAGGCAAAACACAGTGGTAGTTGTACTTATGCTGAAGAAACAGATGAATACAAAACCCTGCTATCTTGTCTGAACAAACTGAGATATCTCCACAGATAATGTGAAAAGACTTTAATCATCTCCATTATATGTTATTTTAAAATAATTGATTATGGCTATAATAAATTATTTTATGTTAGCTGAATTTTACATAGGGTAGTTAGATAACTATTTTAAGTATGACTTATCTTTAGAATCAGATGGCATTCAATAGACCACAACATAAATTGTAGTGGGCCTGGATTTTAATATAATCACAATAAAATAAAGTTTCTCTATGGATGAGATAAAGTAAAGTGAATTATGACATTTTTATCTGACATAAATACATGTTCATTTCTTATTTACGTTATCTACAGGCTTGCAGAATAGTTGTGAAATATCAGACAGGCTAATAAAATAAAACTTTAGAGATCAAGAGTAAAATAAATAAATAAGTAAAATGGCTATGCTTCACGGTTCCTGTGATTGAATGTTCTCATTTGAAATGTCAGGAGAATAAACCATTTTCTTTATTTAGAATGTGCATCACTTAATTAAATTTGTACTATGCTGTAGAATCAAAATGCATCACTGTTCCATTGCTAGAAATTGTATTTGGGTTATAAGAAAGATAGAAAAGAAAATATTGCAACTTTGTGACAAGTTCATAAGATGTAATGTTTTTCTGGTTTAATGAACTGTCATCTTGAAAACTTCAGCCCCACTATCCACTGAAAAGTAGTAAACATTGCTCTGTAGCCACTTTGTGTCAGCAAAGAATGTGCATAGTCTCATGATATATCTATGTTCGTGTCCTTAGATATACTAAAAATTATAATTTAAAAGCGCTTTTAGCTATATCTCTAGTATACCTTACATATTACTGAAAGTCAGTTGTGTGATAGGTGGCATCATTGTATATGGTTCTAATTTAAATAGGTATTAATTGTCAGGAAAGCATAATCTCAATTCAACTGAAAGCAGTATTTTCTTTCATTTATGAAGCTGTATTTTGTGAGACACCACCATATATGTATCATTTTATGATCTTAGTTATTGCCATGCATTTCTCTCATTCACTGATGACAAAGCATCACGTAATAATAACTTGTAGGATGAGACCCATTGTACAACATCAAGCAGCTTATTTTTCTAATTTAGAGAGTGGTTGCATTTATTGTTTTGCAAAAATATTTTTGCTTTGTGATGCTCATGTTTTAAGTCAGTTATAGCAGAATTATGTTTTCAGTGGACTTACTATAAGGAGGAAATTAATTTCTTTAGTGTTTTGCTACCTGAGGAAAGGATATTACATGCTGGATAATATCCAGTAGCTGAACCAAGCTACCAAAGCAGACATTCTTCCATTCCTTGGAATTTGTAGTGAGTCATTGGGAAACATAATTATCTAAATCCTGAAGCAGCCTGTGTCTGTTGTTTCACAGAAAGCCATTTTTCACAAAGAAAAGCAGTACATCCAATCCAGTGCTCCTGCAGGTGAAAAGATTATTTATTTTCTATTGACCTATGTTAAAATCAGAAAATATTTTCTTAGGCTACCTGTTTTTTTTGTAATGTATAAAGGGATCTTTACAAAATCATAGGTAGTAAAGGTTCTTGCCTCTGTCATAAAAAATTATTTTGGTCATTACTTTTTCAAGTGCTTTCCCTTCCATTTTCATGTGTTAAATCACCCTGAAAAAAAATATTTCAAATAGTACTGGTTTAGATTAACATTTGTTTAACTTTGCTAATTAAATAGTATTTTGCAATAAATCACAAATTTAAAGCTAAAATCATGAGAAATTTTTCAGAATTTTATGATTCAAAGATGTGGAATTAACAAATTTATATACTGCTGGCTAAGGTTCCTTCCAACTTCAGCCTCTTATTTATAATACCTGCTTTTTCCAAATGTGCTTGTGTATATGTAGAATCATGGCCTCAAGCTGAGTCATTCATGTCTTACATGTTGTTTCATATAGATTCATGCCTTCAATATGAAAAAGAGAAGAAATACCTGAAACAATCTGATGCTTTTCCTGTTGTTTCTAACTTGTTTATTTTGAAGTTAACTTAAAAATATTCTGCATATATTCCCCACTATTTAGAAAACCAGAAGTCATGGTAAGAAAAGTCTGAAGAACTAGCTTTTATGACTCTACAATGATGGCATTTATTCTTTTTCAGATACCAAAATTATGAGTTTCAAGCTAAATTGTGACACAATTGGGACATAAATTAATTGTTTTTCATGCATGCAGCCACAAATATTTTATACCTTATTAAATATTCTTTGCAATTAATATATTTATGTATTTATTTATTTATAAAGTCTATATTTATGACAAATTCAGAAAAAAAAAATATGTTCTAATATAACTCCTGCCATTAATCATCCTTATTTAACACTCTGGTTAAAAGACTGATTCCAATCTGATAAAAAAAATCTCATCATACTTATGAATTCATTCTTGATTTTTTTCCAAGTTGAGGCACAGTTCAGTCCACTGTCTCATGTCTTTCTTGTTTTATCACTGTCTATTCCATGCCTTCTTGAAAGTTTTTCTTCCTGTGATAGA
Source organism: Podiceps cristatus (assembly GCA_000699545.1). Lineage (NCBI taxonomy): Eukaryota > Metazoa > Chordata > Aves > Podicipediformes > Podicipedidae > Podiceps > Podiceps cristatus. The sequence continues at coordinate 12,651 of KL261830.1, read as the reverse complement.
TTGACCTGGGCTGTCTGCCAGGTCCCCACCCAGCTGCTCTCTCACTTCCCTCTTCTATAGGACAGGGGGAAAAAAAATAAGATGAAAAATCTCACAGGTTGAGATAAAGATAGGGAGATGGTTTGCTAGTTACTGTCACGAGCAAAACAGACTGGACTTTGAGAAGTTAATTTATTCCAAATTAAAAATAGAATAGGATAATAAGAAAGAGAGACAAAACTAAAAACACTTCCCCCCACCCTCCATTCTTCCCAGGCTCAACTTTACTCTTTCACTCCTCCCCCTGAGTGGCACAGGGGGGTGGAGAATGGAGGTTGTGGTCAGTCCATAATTTCTGCCACTCATTCCTCCTCACACTATTCCCCTGTCCCAGTGTGGGATCGCTCCCACATGAACTGCTCCAGCATGGGCCCTTTCTATAGTCCTTCAGGAACAGACTGCTCCAGCTTGGGTCCCCCATGGGCCTCAGGTCTTGAAAGCAAACCTGCTCCTGTGTGGGCTGCTCTTCCTGGGCAGTAGCTGCCAGGAGCCTGCTCCAGCATGGGCTCTCCATGGGCTGCAGCGGCCTACAGCGTGCATCCACCTGCTGTGGTGTGGGGTCCTCCACAGGCTGCGATGTGGGTATCTGCTCTGGTGTGGTCCTTCATGGGCTGTGGGGGACAGCCTGCTTCCCAGTGATTTTTACCATGGGCTACAAGGGGATGTCTGCTCTGGCACCTGGAGTACCTCTCCCCTTTCCTTCTTCACCGACCTTGGTATCTGCAGAGTTGTTTCACTTCCATTTTTCTCAATCTGCCCCTGACACCTGCTGCAGAGTGTTTTTCACTCTTTCTTACAGAGGCACCACCAGTGTGGCTGATGTTAGGTCCATTTTGGAGCTGGCTGGAATCAGTTGTGTGTGACACAGCCCCTGGTCTCCTCTCATAGAGGCCCCCCCTGCAGAACTTTGTTATCTTATCCCACTACCAGAACTTTGTCACATAAACAAAACACATTTCCATAATCAGCCCTTCTTTTCTAAATAAATGATGTGTTCTCTTAACATGCTTAGATGTTTTGTCATGATTTTATATCTGACCAATTTTCTCCATATTCAGTTATCAGAGTTTACTAAACTGTAATGTACAGAACTTTTGTTTTGGAGTAGCTATTGATGTACTTGTTTTTTTATTATAAATATAAAAAATCATAGGGTCCTTTCATTGGGATCTAGATATTCCTCAAACTGGGGAATCCTATGATCACTAAGCTATAGTGCCATTCTTTCTTAGCTCTGGGATATTTAATAATTCATTTAAAGGTTACGTGTTTCAGCAATGGAGGCAGATATGCAAGAACAACACCCTAAATAAGGTTTTCCTGAAAGAAAAGTCAACATGGATTCTAGATCTCTCCAGAAAAACTACTCCAGAAAAAATATTATTTGATCTTCTTTCCATGACATTCTCATTACAGTTTGCTTCACTGAAGTCTGAAGAAGTTTGAAGGCTAATGTTCTCATGGAGCATGAACACAGTGAGTGCCCTCCTTTTTGTTTAATCACTGAAACATTTGATTACAAAGCTCACACGTTTTCTACCTCATAGACAGCTCGTGTACTCTTCTTCTCTTCTGTCCCAGCCCACTAGGCAATAGCTCTGTTTAATCAATGGGTGCCATGTGAGGTCTTCCTAAATCTTTCTTTCACCATGTGGAGAAATTTAACACTGAATGTAGTCAGGTGGTAATAATGCACATAATAAGAGTAGATAGAAAATATAACTTGGTCTATAACGACAAAAGTGATACACTCATACATTAAGTGATACACAATTAAAATGATGGATAAATTCTACTACATACATTTTATGGGTTGCGAGTAAATTATACATAATCCACAGGTGTGTAAACTTTAATTGAGTTTTCTCATTTCTCCAAGCAAGAAGATGACACGCTTGCATATTCACATATACTTTCACACTGTTATATCTCTGGAGAGCTAAAGAAAGTGTGTTCTCTCTCTTGCTCTCCCCATCTCTCTCTCTCACAATTTCTCACATTTATATAACATTGCTAAACCATATTACATTGCTGCACACAGAATTTCTCTTTTGGGGAAAGGACAAAGTGGAGAACAAACCATACTTGACAAATGCTAGTCACACTTTCTAATGCCCTTCTGTAAGAAAGTTGGATACCACAGTGTTGTGACTGGTATAAGTAATTACACTTAAAGTATCTTGAGTGTATTGTGACTCAATGCCGACATGCACACTGAGATTAACTGTACATAATATTTAAAAGGTTTTAGATCTGGGTGACTGCATGTGCCTTCCTCTCTCCCTTGAGCCAGGGTTAAATCTGTCTGGATAGATCGACCACTAAGAAATATTGCCAGTGTTGAAACATCCTTTGTGCCTTTAATAATGCTTATACTATCAGGCACCAGTGTATGGATGGGATTTTTTGTGTGTAAATATGCATACAAGTATTTCGGTTGTATTTGGACAGAACTAAAGCAAAAATTATTTATGCTTACCTTTGGTTTGTGTCTAATTTACAGAATTATTTAAGCCTTCAGTTCTGTTCCCCACAGCATTTTTGGGAAAAAAAAAAAAAATGGTTGCCCATGGCTTGGATGGATGTACACTCTCCTGGATGAAACACTGGCTGGATGGCCAGGCCCAGAGAGTGGTGGTGAATGGAGTCAAATATAGTTGGCGGCCAGTCACAAGTGGAGTTCCCCAGGGCTCAGTGTTGGGGCCACTCCTGTTTAATATCTTTATCCATGATATGGGTGAGGAGATTGAGTGCACCCTCAGTAAGTTTGTAGACAACACAAAGCTGGGAGGGAGCGTTGATCTTCTTGAAGGTAGGAAGGCTATTCGAAGGGACATGGACAGGCTGGATCGATGGGCTGAGGCCAATTGTATGAGCTTTAACAAGGCCAAGTACTGAGTCCTCCACTTGAGCCACAACAATGCCTGGCAACAGGGCTGGGGAGGAGCGGCTGGGAAGCTGCCAGGCAGAAAAGGACCTGGGGGTGTTGGGCAATAGCTGGCTGAACATTAGCCAGCAATATGCCTAGGTGGCCGAGAAGGCCAACAGCATCCTGGCCTGCATCAGGAATGTTATTACCAGCAGGGATAGGGAAGTGGTTGTCCCTGAGTACCAGTGGTACTCAGCACTGGTGATGCCTCACCTTGAGTACTGTGTTCAGTTTTGGGCACCACAGTATAGGAAAGACATTGAGATGATGGAGAGGGTCCAAAGAAGGGCAACAAAGCTGGTGAAGGTTCCAGAGAACAAGTCTTATGAGGAGTGGCTGAGGGAACTGGGGTCATTTAGGCTGGAGAAAAGGAGGCTGAGGGGAGACCTTATTGCTCTCTACAACGACCTGAAAGGAGGTTGTAGAGAGGTGGGTGTGGGTCTCTTCTCCCAAGTAACATGCAAGAGGAAAAGAGGAAATGGCCTCAAGTTATGCCAGGGGAGGTTTACATTGGTGTTAGGAAACATTTCTTCACTGAAAGGGTTATCAGGCACTGGAACAGGCTGCCCAGGGAGGTGGTTGAGTCACCATCCCTGGAGGTATTTAAAAGATGGGTAGGTGAGTTGCTTAGGGACATGGTTTAGTGGTGGTTAGGCACAGTTGGACTTGGTGATCTTAAAGGTCCTTTTTCAACCAAGGGATTCTATGATTTAGACATGCCAGTCTTTCTAAATGAGGAAGTTATATAAAGCATTATTTGCTGAATATCAAGAAAACAAATTTCTCATAGAGATGAAAATAGCAGCATGAGTTAAAAAGGGGGAGGGTGAGAACTGTGAATATAAACTTCTAGAGTTTAACTTATCCCACTTCAAGAACCTTTTGCCTATTTTGTGTGCAAGCCTCAGATTTCTTTGAAAATCCTGGTCCTGCTATTTTATGTTTTTTTACATTTCAAGCCTGAGGTGGTATTGGTGGCAAACCTGTGGCAAACTATAAAAATGTTTGTGACATTTTGAACATTGCTGTCAGAGCTGTCTAATCTAATTAGATGTTAAGCTCTTCAGGGCAAGGACTGCACTTAACCATGCACCCAGTACAATGGGATTTCCAATCTTAGCTTGGCTTCATAGACAATGCTATAATAAAAATGATTAAGAGGGGTAGAAGGTTTAAATAATGCTGATGACATGGCTTTGATGACCTCCCTGAGGAGATTATTCATCACAGTCTAATGAGATCGTTAGGATGAAAAGTTTCCTGCTTCAGTATACAGCCAACATAATTTTAGTTGAATCAATGCAAAGTCCAGGTGGCTGTAAACCACAATGGTGCTGCTGTGGTGACTTCATGGTAAGAAGATACATAAAGGAAGCTAGATCTTTGTGACTTGTTTAAGTAAATCTTCCAGTTAACCGAAGAATAAAAGAAAGACAGATGGGTAGATGCGGTATGTTAAATAAATCAATTAATGAAGACTAAGCCTTAAGTCATAGAAAAAAAAAAAAAAAGACAAACCTTACAAAAGTACCTTTGAGAATGTAGTAATACTCTGTCATACATTATTTTGGCTTGTGACCTCAAGGGGTGAATCAAATTTATAACTATCATCTAAGAGAGATATTTCCTAGGTAATTTCTATGCAAGTGTTCCTGGCAGTGGTTCAGTGAGGGATGTTTTTCCCAATGCATCAGTATTGAATGAGCACCTAAGTTCTGGGAGAGGAAGACACAGAGTTGGGGCAAGCAACTTCACACAGTTAAAATTATAAAATTAATGTCCTGTTTATCTCTTATGCTCATTGGAAATGTTAATATGTCTTTATTACTAAAAAGGTGATTGTATACTCTGTCCAAACGAAAGTTTGTTTTTCACAATTTACACTGCTGATTTCATTAAAATGGTAGAAAGCATTGCCTTGCTCTATTAAATCATAGCTGTATTTTATCACAGGGTACAATGACTAGGTTGCAATAGAGGGTAAATCGGCTGTACATATAACATCATTCTTCAGCTTTACTAGTTAATAACAATTGTCATATAGATTTAAATTAATATTTTGCTGCAGAAAGGCTTAACAAAATGTAATGATTAGAATTTAGGATATCAAGTTTATTTTTAATGGGAATCACAACAAGTGAACTAAAGTCTTTTGTCTGAACACAATCAAACCTTTTTTTTTTTTTTTTTAATGGGAATTTTCTTTGGGTAATAACTAAGTAATGATTGTGGAGATGGGCCTGATGCTTATCTAAAAAAAAAAAAAAAAAAAAAAAAAAAAAAAAAAAAAAAAAAAAAAAAAAAAAAAAAAAAAAAAAAAAAAAAAAAAAAAAAACAAAAAAAAAAAAGATACAGTTAAAAGATATAACAAGATAGGCAGAAAGATAAAATTATTCCATTTCATGTGTTTGTCTGACTGTGAACATTAAGTTTAATTACTACAATTTTCCTTTTAATCTTTAGATTCTACAGATAGAGATATTAAAACTGGTATTCGGAAATATTTCTTGTCTTTTTTCAATTCAGATGTCTTTAAACATAATTATGAAAACCAGTCTTAGAGATTTTAAAGCAAGAAATCACAGAAAGAGACATTCTTGCTTTGTAGAGAAAATGTGTATGTTAAAGGTACCTAGTATTTAGAATGACTTTCCTTTTCTTTCAGTGATACAACATGACTCCTGAAAGGAAGGACCCAAACTTCACAGGACTGATTTGGTAGCATTTGAGGTGTTACATTTTCACACACAGAACAACATACTTGCAGTCAAAATGACCTTTCTTTTAGAAATGAAAATTCAGGCAACACTATAATAATCTCTCTTGTCTTTCTGCAACAAGTTCAATGTAACATGGCATCTTCTGGCACAGCAAGAAGGGAGTCTTTCTTTATTTGAAAGACTGGCAAAGAGAAATTTAACCATAATAGAAAAAAGCTACATATGCAAAAATAAACTTTGTAAAATTCAGTGGCCAACAGCTACAAGAAAAATTACTCAATAACTTTCATAAAGGAGGAATATTCAGCCTAGATATGTATCAAAAGAATTAAATCTAATCTAATGTGTGTCTAGCTAGTGGCCTGTGTGATTGTGGCTCCATGGTAGAGTCATTCTGGTTTGACAGGCAGTGAAGTTGTAATGTACAGAAGTTGGACATAAAAAAGAAAGATTGTTTATAGGAATTATTAATTGATTGTAATAAAGTAATTTGTAAAGCAGAAAATTAGAAATAAATCCAGATGATTTTGGTTCAAGAACTGTGCTAATAATTTTTCATGAATGTTGACATTGAGTAAAAGAATTCTGAAATTACTCACAGTTCTTTTCAGGAATGACAATGTGACTATGTCACACCAATGGTGGGATAGCCAAAAATGTCTATAAAATAAGGAAATAAGGTTTTAGGTTAAGTCTTCCAAAACAGATATAGCTTAGTCTTGGTCATTTTTATGTTCAATATTTTGAATTATTGTATTGAGGAAATAACTGCAGACATAGTAATTCCTTTTGTATATGTGAATTAGGTTTCATTAATAGATTTTTAATATATTAATATTTTCATCTGTGGTTTATATGAAAGCTTTCAACATAATGGATACAAATGGCTACACAAGGGTAAACCAATTATATTTTTTAATTACTTACCTAAGTCTTATTAGTTTCTTATGGCAGAAACAAATGTACAATCTTGGACAGAATATAAGATAGTTACACCTGAAAAGAAAAAACTTTTGATGTTTTTTACTAACAGAAGCGATTACCCTGTTCATTTGAAATGTGTGCTGAGAAGATAACAATTAAGTATTAATACCAAAGTTCATTAGAAAATTGTTGTGCAGTGAAGTTCATTATAAAATTGTTGTGCAGTGAGGCTGTCTTTATATCAGCAACAAAATAAATATTCAGAGGCCAACACTATTTTAAGCTATGTGATGCTGCAAAATAGAGCTATAATAAAATAAGGTTATCAATAGAATTAGATTCAAAAATATGCTTCATTATAATAAGTAAAAATTGTAAATACATATGTGGGCTACATAATTTCAGAAGATGAAAAGAGCATGTTTAGGAACATTTAATGAATAATCTGTCCCCTTAAAGTGGTATCATTAGTGACTGTTATATGTCTTATTCTTGACAAGCTGGAGAGGCTGTGAAGGTAATTACTATTGGCAATGTTTTTATAATGTTTATATTATATTAGATATTAGTAATAAAATATGAAATTAATATATTCCCATGGCTGGAATGACAAATGAAATAAAAGAATGGCAACTTTATCAACAAGGAGAGAGTGTTCCTGTTGCACGATAGGCATTTGTTACAGTTTAACCCCAGTCAGCAACTGAACACCACACAGCTGTTCACTCACTTTCTCTTTTTATAATGTTTATATTATATTAGATATTAGTAATAAAATATGAAATTAATATATTCCCATGGCTGGAATGACAAATGAAATAAAAGAATGGCAACTTTATCAACAAGGAGAGAGTGTTCCTGTTGCACGATAGGCATTTGTTACAGTTTAACCCCAGTCAGCAACTGAACACCACACAGCTGTTCACTCACTTTCTCTTGGTGGGGGGGGGGAGAGAATCAGAACAGTAAAAGTGAGAAAACTCATAGATTCAGATAAAGACAGTTTAATAAAGTAAAGCAAAAGCCCACAAACAAAAAATAAAGAATTCGTTCACTACTTCCCATCATGAGGCAGGTGTTCAACCATCTCCAGGAAAGCCAGTCTCCATCATATGTAAGGGTTACTTGGGAAGACATGTCATCACTCCAAATGTGCCCCCCTTCCCTTCTTCTTCCCCCAGCTTTTGCTGTTGAGCATGACATCAAGTGGCATGGAATATCCCTTTGGTCAGTTGGGGTCAGCTGTCCCACCTGTGCCCCCTCCCAAATTCTTGTGCACCCCCAGCCTCACTAGTGGTTGGTGGGAAAAGCAGAAAAGGCCTTGACATTGTGTAAGTGCTGCTAAGCAAAACCAAAAACATCCCTGTATTATCAGCACCATTTCCAGCACAAATGCAAAACATAGCCCCGTACTAGCTACTGTGAAGTAAATAATGAAATCCTAGAATTGTTTAGATTGGAAGAGACCTTTAAGATCATCAAATCCAACTGTTAACCCAACGCTGCCAAGTTCACCACTAAACCTTGTCCTTAAACTCTGTATCTACACATCTTTTAAAAACCTCCAGGGGTGCTGACTCCACCACTTCCCTGGGCACCCTGCACCAGTGCTTGATAACCCTTTCAGTGAAGAAATGTTTCCTAATGTCCTGTCCCGGCTGTCCCTATTAAAAAGCTTTTCCCCCTCTTTCCTATAGGCCCCCTTTATGTACTGAAAGGCTGCAATCAGGTCTCCCCGCAGCCTTCTCTTCTCCAGGCTGAACAAGCCCAACTCTCTCAGC
>KL261828.1:10250-52342 GCA_000699545.1 Podiceps cristatus | reverse complement strand
TTTCTGCTGACCCAGCCAAAACTCATTAATTTCAATACATAAAATGACGAAAAAAGGAGTTGGCTGCCCTCAAAAGTAAACAGAGGTCAAGGTGGAGCTTGGCAAGCAGCTATTTTCTGGTTAAAGAAGTACCCTAAGAAAAAGTTGTTTCATGCAATACTGCTCAAAAAAAGAAAAATACTTTACATTAAAAGTTTATAAAAACTCTTCTGTTGTTCTTCCAGGAATAAGCCAGTAGATGAGTTTATAGGCAGGAACATTAACAGATCAGAACACTTTTAGGGAAAAAAATATGAATTATGTCTAATAATAATGAAACCATAATATTCAGTTTCAATCTCACTAACTGTATCTATACCTGTCCAATTAAGGGACACCTGCAAGTCTCTGTAGATTTTATTTGGCATCAAACACATTGCAAGTTAACTGTGATCAGTCAGCAATGAGAAGATAAGGTTAAAATTTTGTAAATAATGCTGATTCTTCTCTGGTAATCTCATCCAAACTGGTTTGCTACCCCTTGATCCACAGCGCTACATCTGTTGCAGCTGTAGCAGCCTCTGTGTTTAGACACCCAGGAAACAGGTTGGGTATACATAGTGCAACAGACAAATGACAAACATGTTCTTTCAACCTCCTTCACAGGCTTCAATAATAATCCACTGAATCCATACAGGTGCTCAAAACCAGTGTTTGCAGGCCTGCTGCTTTTGAGTGTATAGCTGGAGTTACTAAAACTACCAGGATTGGGGCAATGAGAACAGTTTCCTTCCCACCCTCCAGACAATCCTGTTTTAATTGCTGCCTAAACCTGCATACATCTTTGCTCCTCTCCCAGTGCTCTTAGTTTTCTCCTTTCCAGCCCCTTTTTAGCCCCAAGGCAAGACAGAGAAGATGAGGACTGTCAGAGAAAGGGAAGGAAGAGTGGGAGGGAATGCATTTCCCCTGCAGCCTGGGACTAAGCAAAACAGGTTTTCAGAAATCCCCTGCTTTCTCATCTCAGGCAGTGCCAGAGCAAATAGCTAGGGAAAGCAGTCACCTGAACCCATGGGCAGACTCTCCCTTACACACCCCACTGTCCTCTGCTTGCCAGCAGATGCGATCAAACATGTTCCTAGCTTCAAGGGATCCCCAGCTGACAAATTTTACACATCAGCTTTCAAAAAAAATAGAAGGTAATCAGTCACAAGTGTTACTTATTACACAGTCCTAAAAACCAGCTTAGATGACACTGGGTTGCTGATGGACACCAGGGGGCTAGAGGTAGATTTTTAATTGCATCATCCAAAGGATACTTATCTACCATCTTAATGGAACACAGGCTGATCAGAGGAACCTAGCTATACCTATGGCCCACAGAAGCTTTGGAATGATACAGATCAAAATGTCCTTGCCTTAGAAAAACATTAAATGCAGATACTTTGCTTGCACTCAGAAATAAGAGGCATGTTTTGACCCAGACAAGTCCAGGCTAGATTACCCCTGACCTTGACTAATCTTTTCTTGGCATGTTTTTTATGTGCATCATCTCCCTAGAGCTCAGCACAGAGAACTAACTTCCAGTTGTTAATGAAGCTCTTTCCTAAACATGCCCAGATGAAGAGTTGGAAGCTAAATTTTCCATAAAACTTATTGTCAGAAGACCTTTAAGGGCAAGGGAAGAATAGAGGACTGAAGCCAAGATATTTAGAGAAAAAGACAAGGGAGCAAGGAGAAGAGGGTAAAATTGAAGCTCTGGGTTCTGAAGAAGAATAGATAAGTTCCCAGAGGGGAGAGTAGAACAAGGAGAAGAGTGGTGATGCTAAGAATAGGAAAGGAAACACGAAAGCACTGGTATGGATATCACACACCCCCCAGGAGAAGCCTTGCAACATGACAGTAAGTGAATGAGGGTTTCTCCTGGAAAGAAGGATGCTGTGGGTCCATCATGCAGCTAAATATTTGCTTCTGGCTCTGCACCTTCCTGACCTACCCTACAGGAGCACTTGGAATCACTGGTTGGAAGAGCTCTAAGTTTTTCAGCCCTTGGTATTTATCATTTAGTCTTTCTTAGTCAAGATCACAATATTCTTTTATGCAAAATCTAAATCTATTGGGTGTGACTGAATATGTAACCCTTCAACTATGACAGTGACACATGCTCAAAGGAGTGCTTGCCATACAACAGTCCAGAGCAGCACTTAAATCACCCAGGTCTGTTAAGAAATAAGGAAGAACTGGATACACAGTGCTCTACTGCCTTCAGAAGGGGGGCAATAAGCTGCCCTAGCCAAAAAACCTCATCCCTGCCCTACAGCTATAGTTCATCAGATACCTTAATTCACTTTTATTCAGCAACTTTCATCCTATGACCCCAAAACCATTTTATAGGCCATATATCCAGCATAATTTACATACTCATACACATTCACCAACAGATGCAGCCACACCAAAGTCAAAAGTAATATTTTATTTTCACCAAGAGGTGAAGATGTGAGGCAGTTTCTTAAATCAGATTACCTCTGCTAACCACAGCAACACCACATGCTAAATGACAGGAATTTTCTTATACAGGAATAAGATCTTAATTATTGTTTAATTTTGCCAGTTCCTATGAATCACCAGGAAAAGATTAAAGTAAATATTGGTTTCTTGTCCTACTTACAGTAATCATCTCAAACAATAAAGTAACTTGAGTCACATAATTAAAAGGTGTATATGGTTATATTTTTCTCATTAAGTTTGCAAAGAACTCCCTGCAAATAAAGTGTTTGTCTGAAGAATCACTGACGTCTAAGAAGCAGCTGTGCCCAACCTACCAATCCAATGCAATTTTTCTGAAAATTCCTATGATAGGCATGAGTAGGGTGGCAGCGGAGAGCTAAGAGTACTGAAGAGGAACAGTAGAATGTAACCCTCAGATAGATCAGCTACCCTATGCTTATCAGCAGCTAAAGATTTTCAGTGTGGCAAATAAGTGAAAAACTCCACCACCCTTCCTTCAAAACACACTTCTCTGGAAAACTGGCTACTAAGTTAATTTTCCAGGAGAGTAAGTATCTAGAGAAAATAACTACACTATACTACATCCTTCTGACATTTTCATCCCAGATGATACTGCAAACATCATTTAAATAAAGCACTTGTGTTTTCACTTTTTTTTTTTAATGTCCAGATGTTTGAGTGCTACTATCACTGGTTAGAAGAGAATAGAGCCAGAGAAGCAGGATGAATAGCATGAGGATGAGTGGGCACCATTTCAAAAAGTCTGTGCTTTAAATCCATTAGTATTCAAGAGGTTTAAGTACCATGATGCTCAATTCCTTTTATCGCAATGACTTAAATAGCCTGTTCTGCCACTGTAAATCAGATAATCAAGGGCACAAGCATTTTAGTTATAAAAGATTGCACAGCTATAACAGCAGTTGTTAATTACAGGTGTGCAGTTTTATGGAACTAAAAGTTTCTTTAAACTGAAAGCCTAGATTTTTCTTCCTTTAGCCTGGCTATTTTATTTACTGAAAATGAAAGACATGCTATCCCCCCCCCCCATTTTTAATTTAATATTACGTCACTAAGAGATACCCAAATAATATGCATACTGGCCTCTGAAACAAAAACCTGCATTCAAGTGAAAGAGAAGCAAAACAGTTTACACACAAATGCACTTGATATTATGAGTCTTTCAAGAATTACAAACAGAAAAAGGCATTTGGTGTGATCTCACTATCCACCTAATCTAAATGCCACAAAGAGAAAGCAGAAAGTTAAACTTCATCTTATTTAGACTTTCAAGCAGATTTGATATCTTTGAGGTCCTTCATTACAAAAGAAACTCAAAGCTCTTTACTACTTTTCTGTATAAATTCTATTGCACCCTTCGCCTAGAAGCAGCAAGCTCTCCAACAGAATGTCACAGCTTGTTAATAGCAAGTAACAATATGGGGCGAAAACTGAATGCTATATGCAACCAGATCTACAAAGGGAAAATATTACTATATTAGATTTCAGACAAGATGAGGGCTAGCTCAACTCTCCTAAAGAAAAGAAAGAAGTCTCAAGTTCAGAATGAATGACAGAAGAGGTTTTTTGATCTGCATAACGCCAGCAAGACACAGCCCTGCCATAAGTGCAATGCACGGACACCGGCTTGCTCCCAAGACTGGGAAAAACATCGCAGGATGAAGACAGCCATAGAAGGGCACTTCGTGTTTCTGTGGCAATCTGTTTTGTACCCAGGGGTTTCTTATGCAAAAAAAAAAAAAAAAGTCAGAAAAGTCAGAGCACACAAATAACTGTGGATCGAACAGGAAAATGGCAATGAACACCTTTCAGTCCTGTCAGATTTTATGTAAAGTCTGATTCCAAAGATCTTTAGCCACATGTATTACAAATATGACCCATCATCCATTTTATAATTCCCTAACAATATGACAAGATGGCTTGAAAGACTGCTTGCAAAAGCTAACTCCTTATGTGTAATGTATGCACAAGCCTGTGCATACACACTTCCAAAGGGTCACACAAAGAAAAATTGAGCAATGCAACATTTTTCCATGTCACGAGCCTAAAAATCCACCAAAAAGCAAGAGTGAATACCACATATATTAAAAACAGGTTTTTGTGGCTTTTTGCTGCATTTTAAAGCAAGCAATAGAATCTGAGTTGCAGCAAGTTCTCCCCAGTACACTCATTCTTCACAAGCCTTTCCTCTTATGCCTGAGGCTTGGCTGTTTGCACCATGCTCTTTGCATAAGATCCTCAGTCACTCTTGAGTAGCCTCTTCTGCCACATCCCACAGTTTGCAAATCTCTCCTGTGACTAGTTTGTAGATCACTTTTTCTCCTCATGAACTTTCTCCCCGCTTCCAGAGGATTTGCCTAGTCATTCCTTCAAGAAACTAACCCAAGCCAAAACCAAACAGCTGTCCATCATTGCTGGAAAGGGCGGCTCAAAATCAGAATTAAAACAGCTGCCTCGGCTTGCTGGCTTCAGTGGATCTCTGGGAGGCCATTCAAAAAAAGGTAGCCTTGCACTGACTGAACGGGTTGCACTTTTTTCTTCCACTTCAAGTTCAGCACTAGCATCCAAATCCTATGCTGGTAGCACAAAGAACATAACTAGAGTGAGTTATAAAAGACACCAGAACAGCCAAGAGTCTTACCACACATGTTGTGTTGTTTCTACACTACCTTAGTTTCCAGGAAGTGTAGCTAATATCATTTAGTTCCCATTTCCCGAGGGTGATTAATGAAAGTTTTTAAGCCAGCTTTTCCTCTCTGTTCATGAACTCTGACCTCGGATGAATTCATCCAATGATTTGCTTACATGCAAGATTACCAGGAATAGAGCGCTTTAATTCCTCCAGATACAAGTCAAAGACCAATCAGTACTATTCCTGAAGTCCAATGTTTGAAACCTGCCTTTTTGGTCATAGAGTAGCAAAAAATAACAGTATTACCCTAACCATGAACATTTTCACAAAAAAAAAATATCCAGTTACCTAGTTTCATCATACTAAATAATTATGGGGAATGTTGTTCTGAACCATTTCCTTGGATACGTTGCATTCTTCTTCTGTTGAATCCCTGTACAATGCTTTTTAAATGCCTATCAAGTCAGAAAGTAAATGTTCTGAGTATAACTGGGAGGGTTGTCAGTAATTCCTTTTCCCTTTTTAAAAAAGTAAATTATATTTTTAATAAAACGACCTACAGATAGAAACAACATGCAGTTGCCAAAGATGTTTGATCTTGGGCAGTAATTGCCACAACCTGTTTAGCAAAGTGATTTATGATCAGACAAAATTCACAACTCTACGTATTCCAGCCTCAGGGACTCATGGTCATGCCAATTGCCTTAACAAGTGTCATGCCATAGAAAATGTTGCCTAAAAAACTTGAACAGGACTCCACCACTCAGTGACAGCAGTAACAGTCCTCAGATATCTCAACTCGCTAGACAGTCTTTTCAACACTATCTTTGCTCCTGAATACTTTGCAGCCTTAAGTAGTTTGGTGTCTACACACACTAAGCACCTCTCAGCAGCAGCGCCTTTCCTTTCCATATTCTAACACCATGAAAAACTGCTGAATTACAGCAGCTTCCTGCTCTCTGCCTAGTTCTAAACCCTTTGACCAGCCCATCTTTTCTTCTAATGTATTTTTTCGGTACAAGTGGCTTCAACTCTCAAAATCACCTTTCAAATATTCACGATGAGACTTTAAATACATCAGCACAGAACAGCTTGTGTTTGTTTACAGTTGCTTTTTTGTTTTTGTTTTTTTTTTTTTTAAACTACCTTCAACTGATCTATCAAAATTAATAGAGTTGATCAAACTTTACAATCAGTTATTAGGCAAATGTTTTCAATGATACAAGTGCTGGCTTCACTGCTCTTCCTTGCTCTTAGGTAAGGTGGAGGCAGGATACTTGAAATACTTCCAAACAAGAAAAGTTTTACAGATATCAGTATTCCACAAGATGCAGCATTTATTCAGTTACCTTGAAATGCTCTGCACAATCTATTTGTAACTGGTCATTTAGAAAATTAATCAAGTAGCGAAGAAAAAAGAAACCTCTGACATCCACCCAGAAATAACTCACATGCTGTGTAAGACAAGTGATAAAACATCCACTACAAAGAGTAGATAGTGGAAGAGAGTAGTTAACAAGCAATTCATGGTGAAAATAAGTAAAACATGCGTGTAACTAAACCTGTGAATAGCAGCTATGATAGTAGCAGTCAAGTTCCATTTGCAATTGGAAAAAGGGACAGTATTTGCAAGCTCTGGCCCTGGGCAGCATCACCTTTGATTGAAACTTGATCAAAGTGTCATCTGAGCTTCTTTGAATTCAAGTATGTTACTGCATCATCTCTAAAAAAAAATCTAAATAGTATCAGTGCTTCATTCACAGCTCTCTTCACAGCCAACTATTATAATTTAAAAGAATAGTAATTGGCACAATTTTTTCCCCGCTGAGCATGAAGTGTTACTGGAAAAGCTCAAGAATATACAGGCGAAGGGAGTATTTAAGTCCAGTGCCACTCTCAATTAGGCCAGGCCAGAAGCTTGTAATAGCTCCATCCTTAATTGGATTTAGGCCATTTCCTGCTTTTCCATCCAAGGCTGGGCAGGCCTGTGTTTTAATGCAGCAGCAGTCCTACTGGCAGATCTGCTAATGAATCAACAGAAGCCCATCAATCCAAATAAAACTCAGAAGTATTTGACACCAATTTAAACGTCTCCCTCTAGCCCTCAAGCCCCATTTTCTCTAAGATATTGTTTGAACATTTATTTTCAGCATCTCTTGATTGGGTCCAGACATTGCATTGCATTTCAAACTGAGATGTTGAATGTCTGCCCATGGCAGAGTGCTAATCATTACAAGTGCATAAACATTACAAGATAAAATACCTGGCGACACCTCCTAAGCAGAACAACTCCCAGATGTGTTCAGCAAAGAACTGAAAAGAATAAGGCAGTTGTTCAGAAGGTGAATGCTGAGCACAGGGATTGAACAGAATTCAGGCAATTCAAAATACTTTAAAATACTTACCAACAAATATCAAAGAAAAAAAACAAAAAAAACCCCTCAACACACCATAACCAACCCACAAACAAAATATGCTTTCCCTTTTTCTACAAGGCCAGCACCAAGCTACAGACTTTTCTTCTCTGAAAACTCTTGCCCAACAGAATTGCAGTGAAATACAAAAAGGAAGAATGGAAGACTAAGGACTGAGTCTCTTATGTCAGGAATATTATCAATAATATTTGCACTAAGAGAAAACCAGATAACAGCAGGATGAATATCAGCCAAACAGTAAAATAAAGATATGGAAAATTACAT
This sequence comes from Podiceps cristatus, assembly GCA_000699545.1. Classification (NCBI taxonomy): domain Eukaryota; kingdom Metazoa; phylum Chordata; class Aves; order Podicipediformes; family Podicipedidae; genus Podiceps; species Podiceps cristatus. The sequence continues at coordinate 44,509 of KL261828.1, read as the reverse complement.
CTTGAATTTATCAGTCTGCTATTACATCACCCTTTGGCCACTAACAGGTAACAATTTTCTCTGGAATTGGCAAATTTGCACTTTTGGTGTATGCATGCCTCGACAGAGAGGCAGAATGCAATATAATTATGTTTTAGTGAGCATTTTGTTGTTTGGTTGGTTTGGGGTTTTTTGTTTGGTTGGTTTTTTTGGGTTTTTGGGGGGGTGTTTTTTAGGTTTGGTTTTGGGGTTTTTGGGGGGTTTTTTGTTGTGTTTTTTTTTAAAAACAAACAAACACCCTTTACTGTAATCTTAACTGAGGAATGAAATTTGCAGCGAAGAAACTACTCTGAAGTTTTTAAAATACAGCCTACCAGATACTTATCCTAAAAACAAGTTTTCCCAGAATAAAGGTGAAAATATTTATAAACACTTTATCTTGTCCACAGCTTAAATCAGTACCATTATATTTCAAGCTGTAAGTTACAGCAGTTATACTATCTGCTCCAGTCTGTTCCTATAACAGATCATTATTAATGGTCACCAGTGTTCTGCTCTTCCTTTACATCTCCTGTCTGGAAATACCATTCTTCAAAAATAAGTAAATAAGCCACATAGCAGCCTGAGCTATCCTTCTCAATGGCAGTAACTTATTATCTGCCCTACAACATAGGTCTGATGGACCCACCAGGACAAGGACCACATTGTCTTACAACCCAGAAAAGACAATCCCTGCTTCAAAATATCAGTGTAAACAAAAAAGACTGAATGACAAAATCATGTTTTTCGATCACAGACTCCTGCATAGAAATGAAATAAAAGGAGGGCTTCACTGGGTCAAAGACCTTCAGCAAACTTTCTGTCCTAGGATAATTTATTTCTATATTAAATGTAGCTAACTTTTTAAAATAAATATTGAATATTTGATGCTGTCATGGATAAAATACACCACTATTAGTTGGTACTAATGATCTTGCATCTATAACACAACAGAGGATTTCCAGTGCTGACAGCAGCATTGAGTAGGATGAAGAGGTGTCCCTAAACATCACGCTTGCCTCTGGAAGGTCTTCTGTGACATCTAAGGACATGTATCAAAAGCAATACCCTCCTCAGGGCTCTCCTGCGTGACGGTTTTGGGCCCTGTGTGCTCCTAGGTGCACTCCTACCTGAAGATCTTCATAAAAGCCACATATATCCTCATCAGCCAGCCCTCACTGATGCCATACAACAAATCCCATCTGACAGACACTGAAGACTGCAGCAAGAGAAAGGAAGGGTGTGGTAAAATCCTGCCTGTGGTGCACAAGTGCTCAGTACACACTGGAGAAGACTCTGAGGGTGGGACTCTGGTTCAGACCCTTGTGTCCACATCAGTGTTGGTTGGAGGCCTTCAGTGGGCAGCTGCAGCAGACCTCCCAGAAATAACTGTGGTCCTTCTAGAAGAAAGGCATCACATTCTCATGCACTGGGAGCACTCCATGATCCACAGTAACACATAGTGAACAGGTGCATTCAAAAACACATTATTGCTTTGAACGAGACACTTGTGTAGATGATACCTCAGAAACTATGACCTAATCCTGCAATAAACTAAATCCTACTTTAACCCCTCCTGAGGTCATGAAGTGTTGGTGAGAGATGACCAGCCAAAGCAGTCAGTACTGGCCAAGGCTGTAGATGAAACAGCAATTCCTCCTGCAGATGTGAGATGTGTGAGCCCACAATAGTGTTGTTTGCTTTTTTAAAAACAAACTTAAAATAGTCTGCATTTAGAGACAGATTAAGCTTTAGTATCTCCAATGCAACAAAAATCCCAGTTGGTGGCAGAGTTGTCTATAACTACTCATGCAATTTCAGTGCAATTTCCTCAAAACAAAAATAATAAAAAGCAATAGTTTTTTGAAAAGAAAATAGCATAGCCCAGACCTCCAGTGAAAGGTTCTTGAACATTTATTTTGACCTGTTTAGTTAAAGCTTGATTTTACCACAAGTACAGAGGCCAAAGGAAGAATGATCTTCAAACCATAGATTTGACTGACTGTAGAAATACAAGCAGAAAAACAGGTTTCTCTCATTTGTAAAGTGCCAAAATCTTGATAGAAAGGTGGAAAACTCAGTTAGAAAGAAACATGAGGTCAACTATTCAGAATGCAAATAATCTACCCAGACCTAGGAGTTTATATCCACAGTAACCACATTGAGCTATCTGCCAAAGTTCAGTTAAAGCTCAAGTTTCAGTGAGAAAAATTAAAAAAGCAAACAGAAGACATCCGTTTAGATTTGAAAAGGGCAGCTCTAAAAGATGCAAGAACAACAATATTTTAGTACTAGAAACTGAGTTTTCTTTAGTAATACACAGCTTCCCATGAATAATAAAAGAGTACTCTCAATGTTTTATGAAGTATAGCTTAGTCATGAAGACTATCTGCAGGACTTGCTTATAACATACCGATGCTTTTGCATTAAAAAGATCACAATAACATTCAACTAACCAATCTAAGGCAACTGCATCCTACAACCACCACCACAGGAAGCAAAATCAAAAATGATATTCTAAGAAATGGATGGGGAGCTAAAAAATACTTCATTATTTCTTCACATTACTGTAGTATCCAGGAGTCCTAATAAGCCCAGACCCCACTGTGCTTGACACTACTGTACAACCAATTTATGAACCAGACATGCTTCTCAATGAACAAAAGAAGTACATGCTAATAATGTTATTACAGCATCAGGGCAGCATTATCTTAGACAATGAGAAATGTGGAAGTTTTATATGCTTTCTTTATTGTTATTAAAAGTAGCACTGTTACCCTGGCAACTGCTGAATTGCCTGGGAATTTGTTAAAGAAACCCAAATGTTACTTATACTTGCACATTTGCAATCAATTTAGGGAAAACTGATGGGGTTTTGTTTGGCTTTTTTTTTTTTTTTTTTAAATCCTCACATTTTTTCCTTGTGAGCACTATGACCCTGCAATTTTTTTTTTTTTCTTTTTTTTTTTTTTTTCTTTTTTACACAGATCAGTTTTTGGGATTGAATTAAGGCAGATCGTGTCTCATTTGCACCCAAGTAATCTGCACTTTCACAGACAGTACAAGTCTAATAATCCATCTAGGATCTTGGTCAGAAATAGAAGCACAGACAACATGCAGTGCACACAAAAACACACATTGGCAGGTTTCCCCACCTCCTGTGCAGGTATTAGGCAGAGGGATAGGCATTTCACCTGGAGGAGGGGGGCCCAGATTACACCCTCAGGTATAAACATGCAAGTAAGCAAAGGTAGGTGCATCATATCCCTAACACACTGTGCAGCCAAATCTGGAACTTGCATGCCTTTTAGCTTCCAAGCATTGGTGTCCCCCTTTTACTTTTATACTTAGCAGTATCTATCTGTTTTTAAGGTAAGAACTGGGTGCATGAAGATAATAGGAAACTGCAGGAGCATCAGTTTGTGAGATGTGGTGATTGTGTGGGATGGCTGTTTTCTTTCTAGTTTTCACCAACATATTATTCCTCAAGTACAGGCCAGCCCAACAGCAATGAAAAGCAGAATACTGGCAAATCCCAGCTTTTCTGTCAAGGAACCTCATGAAACTCAATTATCCAAAATAAATCCTCTTTTTCATAGCCTAATCTCGAGTTTTGAAATTGAGAATCACCCCACACAATCACTGCAAGCAAAATAGCTGTTTTCCTCAAAATAAACACAACTAAAGGCACAGCAGGATCCTTAAGATTTTGTCAAGTCTAAGGTGTACTGAGTGAACAGGATTAAAATGCAAGGGTTAAATACAAATCCTCCCAATCCATATTTGCAGGACTGGTCCTTAGCTTCAGTCTGATTATTCATGTCTCACAGCAAACATCATACAATCACAGCTGAGTCCTCGGGAGGTCATCCTCCTTTCTATCACCTCTGAAACTTGCCTGGGGGTTACTCCTCTTACCCAGCAATTCCTGGGTTGAATTGCTGCTGCAGGCTCCCTACTTGCTGGCCTCTACCAAAAAGCCTCCCATCCCTGCAAGCCACAGAGCAACCTGCTCAGTTAAATCCCGAGTTTCACCTGCCTTGGGGAGACGCTGTAAGGGCAAGACATGCAAACTGCTGCTCAGCACCAGCAATCATAACAGCACATAATGTACCGCACATGTCCTCAACTGCGGACAGAGTGGGCTGTTAAGCATCACCAAACATGTTAGAATTACATGTCTCTTCAACTAAATTGCAAAGGGACATGCGGACAACAGGATGCAGTTTCACAAAGGAAGCATCATTTTCCAAATGTTTTCCAGAATGAAAATCAGGTTTTCTGCCTCTAAAATTATGAAGACCTTTTCATTCTCCCTGTTAGTTGCTTATCACACTATACTTGGAGGCTCAACTTAAATTAGCACCAAAGGAACTCCTGTTTTAAGTGACTGACAATATCTTTAGTGATATAACTGTTATGAAACCCACACTCCAGAAAACATGAATACCAACAAGACTGCAGAAAACCAGAATTCAACTGTATTTAAACAAATTAATTTTTTTCAACAGGAATGTTGAATACTTAGAGTGCCTATTATTGCTATTGCATTAGAAACTAATTCAGCAAAAGAATAAATATAGGGTTATTGGCACCTCCACCATAGGGATGTGTTACATTTATGGGCCAATATTTAATGTGACATTTGCTATATGCTATTAAGAACTAAACAACTTGATTGCTCAGAGCATTTGAACCTTAAACATAGTATCACACATTTGTTTGCAAGTATAAGTCTGAGACAATGACTGGGTCAGATAAAATCTTAACTCTTCATTTCCTTTCATTTAAGTCTCTAATAAGATACAAAAGGGCCTTAGTGTTTTGTTTCACTGGGTTGTGGTAGAACTTAAGAGCAACTGAAGATTTTTCCCCTGCAGGTGTTCTTGGGGTAAAGGAGGGTGGGACATTGAAACTATTTTCTTTAAAAGGTACATCAGAGAAGAATTTTAGGTGTGTGTTTGTCTCCAAGATTAAAATATCTGTAAGATATCCTCCTTGAACCTACTTCACTCTAAGTGGCTCACGTTAAGAAGAAATAGTGTAGATCGGACTATTTATTCACACTCGCATCCCAATGCAGGAAATACAAAGTTCAAGACCTGCACAGAGACCTGTATGCTCAGGCCATATTTAAAGTTCCACATTTTCTCTCACACCAACATCTCAGTTTATTCCGTCAGTCTCCATTCTTGGGGTAACCTTCCTGCCCACAATATTCCTGCGTGCTGGGGCTGTCAAGACAACAGTGACTTGACCTGAGGTTGATATATGTAGATGACATGGTAACAGCTAATAGCAGTGAAGTTAAATCACTTTTTCCAATCAGAATTACAGCATGGAGGAGGAAGATTAGAATGGAAAGTGTGACAGCATTGGGGAAGTAACTTTAAAAACTGCCCTCTTCCAGAGGGAGGAAGCAAGAAGTCAAGATAAATAAGAAATAGCACTGGGACAACTGTGCTGGGATACAGAGTGATAAGAGACATTTTTCAAACTGGCACAGACTTGAACTACTTTCAGATTCCTTTTTAGACTCAAAAATGCTGTGAACCCTAGTCAAAATAAAAAACAATGCTGTATACCACAAACACGAACAATGACAGCAAATACATATATACATACACACACAGACAGCAAGAACAGTGATAAGTCCAAAATTATTCCTTCCAGTAACAATTCAAAAGAGGGCTGGGACTGACTCACACAGTGTCCCAGGAGAGATGATGTACTAAGAGAGGGAGTAAGAAAGTGATGCCTCACTATTACCTATGGAGAGGTGCTTCCCACTTTGATCTAGATGGGATGCTTAGGGCCATATTCCAATGCAATTTACTGCAAGCAGGAGCTGCTAACTACAGCCTCTAGTCAGCTGCTCAGTAGGCACAGCAGCCATAGCCAGCCCTCCAGCCTGGCACCTCTCTGCTGTCTAGGCCTGAAGATAGAGGGAAAATTTGTATACAATTCTCAGGGTATGAAAAAAATGGCTACTGCTTACAACCTGTAAGAGTCTTCTTACTTAACCACCTCCTGAGAGGATCTGTACCCCATTTGCAGCATTCACCCACATTATACTTCGGGGAGCCACTGGGAGGAAGAGACAGCCGTTCTCTCCTCACCACACACACCTCACAAGGAACAGGGGGAAGGCTTATGAGACAAGATGGATGCCACAGACACTCTCCCTGGAGCACAGTGCAACAAGGGGGAGGTGAAGAGACAGAGTGAAAGAACTAGAAAGCTGACAAGAATGCATTTTGCTTGTGTTTTAATTATTCATACTAACCTAAGTCCTATTAGGCTAGTTTGTGTTTACTCAGTTTTACATGGCACTATCACAGCACCCAAGGCAATTACCTCTGTTTACAGGACATAATGAATAAATAGCTTTCAGTACATAGTGTCTGGCCTCAGAGCTACTATATACTTCAAGATCACCTCCAAAAAGTGGCCAAGGTGGTCATTCAGTCTTCTTTCCCCAGAGGTGAGCAGCTACCTTTAAAAACATATCATCATCATGGGGAAGGTAATAATTTTAGACTTCCATATCAGAAAGAATAACATTTTCTTTCTGCTACAACCCCACTGTCCCTTTCTTCACTCCCTTCAAAGAGAGGGCAAGGAGATCACAGCTAAAAGCTCTCATATGGCAAGACCGCTGCAGAAAGGTGGTGTACTTGTACGTTCATTCCTGTGTCGCCATATTTCCTATCTTCCTCCATCTCCTCCAGCTTTTCTGACCCTCCTGCTTAAACTTCTTGGCATTTTGAGGACATTGCCATATGCTAGCCCACTTTACCCTATTCCAAAGTCCCCCACGTGAAGACATCAATCTCCTCAAATAGTCCCAAAGTACTGCAATAATTTAAACAGATATCACTTTAAGTAACACCCTAGAAGCCTTTCTTAAACTAAAAAGAAGCAGACCACACATCAGCCAAGACCACCTAGCAGACAAGGAAGACCATGATTAGGGAACAGGACAAAATTTCCTCTTGTATTGTAACGATGTACTACCTCTGCTTTCTTATACCTAATTTATTCTTCGCTCAGGTTGTTTCCCCATGTACATCAACTAACACAGAACCAGAATAAATTAAAAAAAATAGAAGCAGAAATGTTTTGCTGCATCTACTTACAAAAAAATATTCTTTAAGCTTTAGCCCTTTATGCACGAGTAAATTCATAGCAGCTAAAAAGACAGGAGAGAGCTCTTGCTAACCAGTGAACACAAGCAATTAGCCAAGAGAACACAAGCAAACAGCTCTTTGCCTTCATGCAGCTTATCAAGTTTCTTCTGCACTGTTACATTTTTGTAATTTATATAAAAAGCCAGCAGCTATTTGGCAAGATTTACATCTAGAAATAGCATTTTAATCACATATAGAAGAACGGGAGAACTGGATGCCTCAGGACATTGCAAACTTCTCACCTCCCACTAACCTGCCTGAAACTTGCCTTGGTCATGTTAAATGCAAACTAAAAATAACTTTTAAATACCTATTTCTTTATTAGGCTCATCTTTCTAAAGAGAGACATGAAATTTATTAAAGTTATCATATGAAATACTGAATGCTTGCACAGCAGAAACAAGCAGCTTGCAAGTTCAGCAATCTTCCCACTGCAGTGATGTAACTGCTCTAACAAAGCAAAATTCCTAGTGATTCCTCGGCTGGGCAGAAACAAGTTGAATGACAGATGTTAGAAATTTCATCATGAAAATAACCTCCAAGAGCAAACTGTCAAATGTGACTTTGCTCCCTAAAATAATCAAATGAATGCATTCATGTGCAACCTACATGCTTATCCCATCAAATCTGGAATACCCTATTCTGTTTCAATATTACATTTCTGACATTTTAATATTGAACAGCAGTTATACTTACTGAATACATCATCTTCAAAACCTGACCTCAAAGTGTCCTAAAGTTTCAAACGAAAGCCCTTTTGCTAGGTAAGTGTCTAATTTGACACAATCCTGTATTTATTGCTATTATACAAATAAAGCTTAGTCAGCCGAGGCCTCTCAGAGGCCTCAGTTCTTTTTTCCTTAAAAACCTGTTTTTTTCTGATTGTTGCCCATAAAGAGAAGTTGTTTACTCGCTGATTGATGCTCAGAAACTTGTTTTAAATGTGCATGTGCCTGCCCTACAAACACAGTAGTTGCAACAGGTACCTTTCATAAACCCTTGAGGACTGGGGTCAAGAACAGAAAGAGTATTAAGTTGGCATTAACTTCTCAGACACAGCACTAATTGCTGCCATATCAAAGTTTCTAGAAAGCATGGACATCTTGCTGAGATGCACTTGATCTACAAGTAACCCTCTCTCGCTTCATCAATATTCCACTTCAACTATTCCATAGTTGAAAAAAGGTAAATAAACTTAGCATCCAGTGTATAGCAAAGCTTTGCCCAGTAAGCAAAAAAAAAAAAAAAAAAAAAAAAAAAAAAAAAAAAAAACAACAAACAAAACCAACATTTCATACTTAGAGTTACCCTCCATTAATCCCCCTCTTCAAAATGAAGAATCTCTTCGGGAGGTGTAGCCTGTGGGATTTTTTTGTTTATTTTTAGAGAGTCATTTATCCATTTCTTCTAACATACAAACAAGACCAGCTTAGCTGAGAGCTTCTGTAGAGTCTGCTAGGCTGCAGAGAAATTTCAAGTGCAGAACCTAATGTACACCTTAATGCCCAGAACGGTGAGCCATTACACAATTTCTTCATCCGATATCTATGCCAAGGCTAAACCTCACTTCCTCCTATGTTCCACTATTTGCCAAATATGACATTTCCTCACCTGTAGCAAAACACATTGTGCTTCAGCATCCCAGGCATTTCAGCATGCCTTTCAGCCCACACTTATCCCTTTTCTTGAAAAAAAAAAAAAAAAAAAAAATACAATTAGACCCAGTCACATTTAGGAGGGAGTTAAAGAGTAGATATTCAGAATAAACAGTTCAAATTGGGAGCTCAGTAATAGGTGTCCCATTTTAAGATAAACTGGAAGTAATTGAGAAAGGAGAGGCATTCACACTACAAGTTTATTTTATTCCACAACAAGCAACTCAATCCTTCCAAGTTTTCCAGAAGCTCAGGCAATAAACACTACTAGGTTTTACCATAACAATTCTACAAAAAGTGATAAACTTTTTTCCACAAGCATGACTGAAATCTTAGACCAGGGATTCTATATTGCAATTTTTTGTTATTATTTTCTTAAATCATGCCACAGCTCACCAGCTCTTTGCTCATTTTCTTTCATCTTCAAAACAAAAGAATTCTCACAATCATCCCATTAAAAAACAAATGTGATTTAAAATAACAGTTGTAAACATTAATAGGTTTAAACCATAATGACGATGACTCTCCTGCAGTTCCATCTGTAGCCAAATCTATGTTAATTCGTAGCAGAATTTCTAGCTAATTTGCGTGATACCACAAGGAACCCCAGAGCTGTGCTCAATTAACATGTCCAGGAAACTATCAAGATAGGGAAAAATACATTTCTAAATAAACATTGCCTTTTATTATTATTAAAATACACACCTAAAAATAATTTACCCACCAAAAGACTGTCATTTTGCAGTAAAAGAAGATATGGGAGTCAGATGTATTCTGAGCTAAGGAAGAATCCTTTATTCCTACGAGCCTGCCATTTCTTGTGGAGTGAAATGGTGACACAGTATGTCTCAGCCTTGGAAGCTACTAGTGCAAGCTTTTCTTCCATTCCACATTGATTTGGGCTTTTTCAATTGGCTGGTTTTAGTCATCAGAGAGCAATTATTTCTAATCTGAGGAGTGAGAAAGGTAGCAAGTCTACCCTGTTTTCTCTGACTGACCATTTGCACTACAGTCTAGGGATTTTAGACACACATACACCCCCCAAAAAGGCAAAACACAACAGCTCATGTACCTTCTGATGTTCTTTTCCATTCTCTTCTCCCACAAGTCAGCCAGAAAAGGGTAGTTATTCCTTGCTATCTTAAACATGCTTCCCCCCCCAGATCACTACATGCAACATTTCAAATTCTTGATTCTCATTGTTTGCAGGAACCTTTAGAAAATTTTAATCCCAAAGTTGAAACAACAGTTGAAATGCAACAACCAGCATTACCTTTCTGTAGCCATCTAAACCCCATAACATGAGAAACTATTTAAGAAAAAACAACAAAAAAACCCCAAACACCACCACCTCAAACAAAACCACAACATTTAAGGCATATATACCTAGAAGCAAGACCAATGTCTTATATTCTTTTCCATTAACATGGTCCATTTGGTGATTTCCAAGACATTTCAGTAATAGTATTTAATTCAGTAATGAATTAAAAAATAAACAAGCTGCAAAGTAGTGTAAATTGCTCCAAAGTTTTAATAATTAAAGTTATACTTCAGTTCTGCAAGTTGCGCTGTGCAAGTTTTCTGTCACAGTAGTTTGCAGGGGCACTTGCACAACTAAAAGTGGTTAAAGTAAAGAAAAGGTATTGCTTCAGCCAGATAGACCATGCTGTAACTAACAGCAGTTTGGGGAGAGAAACAATAAATACATTCTCTTCAAAGTACATGATCACACTATTTATGCAATGCACATTTGTTCTGAAATATACCAAATTTACACCATTGTCATTCATTTGAATTAAACAGAGAATTAACAGCTCTTCTCCTCCCCTTTCCACAGTGTCCAGCCTATAGATCATTAAGAGGCTGAAAACTATAATTTTCAGAGACCTTTGAACAGAAGAGTCACATAATCCACACAAAATTCACATCATATCTGAATGGAAGCCTTTATTTAAATAGGGCATGAAACTCTTCCCAAAGTTTGCCTATTATTTCTGCAAGTTATTCATCCTTTCTACTTATGCTAGCACAAGGAACAAGAGAAAAGAAAAAAAAAAAAAAAAAAAAAAAAAAAAAAAACAAAAAAAAAAACACACCAAACCCAGCCACAGCCTTAAACGCAAATACTTGTAACAGGTTAGGAACAGGTATAAACAGAGAAACACTTTAGACCAAAATATTTTAGAATTATTTAAAAAAAGGTGCATTGAGGGAGAAACGATGCTTTCTCCCTCCACCCCAAGTCTTAGCTTTCTCCAAGTTTCAGCTACATAAAGCACACTAACGCTTTTATGTTTTTCATATGTAGGTCATCCAGAACATTTACATAGTCTACTAAAAATCATTTTCTGCAATCAATGCATTAAGATACAGAGAATGTAAAATTGCAGTTTTCTTACAAGAAAGCTATTTCAGAGCGAAAAGACAGCATTCTAAACTTTTCCTAATGATACTCTTTCTACCCAACAAGTTTCAGCCTTAGAAAAACTACACCTAACATTATTTGAACTGTCACAAAATACCAAATAATTATAGGGCTTTTTTAATGTACTAATTATAGAAGGCAAATGTGTGCTTTCAAGGTTTATTTTTAAATTCATTTTGGTAATTTACCACAGTTCTTTCCAAACCTGGCCTCTAGTTAATAAGGCTTCTACACATATGGTCTGACTTTCTAAAGGGCCTATTAGGAAAAAAAGAAAAGGGGGGCAGGGGGGGGAGAAATTCCATTACTGTTTTCATGCTTTTTCATTGAACCATCACTGCATTCGCTTGCAATAACTCTAAAGGAGGATTATAAAAGTGCTTTCCCAGAACGTGTACTAAAAGGAAAGGAGCTCCAAACCTGGAGAGTGTCTGAAAGGGGCCTCTTGTGAGGCAAATTCTCCCATGCAACCCTTTGAAACCCTTTGCCTGGTTGAGCTGCTGGGCCTCCACATACAATTAACTATTACTGCAGCTTATCCCAAATACTTTCACCACCCCATCACAGCAGTGATTAGGAAAAACCTTATTGCATGTCTTCATGTTGGTAATGGATCCATTAGCAGGATCCTACTTCAGTTCAGAACAAGTTGAAACAATTTTCACTTTCTTAACACATCTTCACTGCATGTGGGCTTTTGAAGAGCCACATGTTAGTTACTTCTCTGCCCTCCACCATAAAGGTTCTTTCCAGATATTCAGGCTTTAGCAATCACAGTTTTATTTTGCAGTCCTGCTTTGACAAATATGAAGTGTTTCCAGCTTGTTAACAGCATGCATGTAAAGCAAGGCTCTGCTAAAAATCATTCATTTCATATACTACAAGAGGTAAAAATAAAGCAAAATACCATATGTACTGTTTACTGTTAGACAACATTTATCATCTTCTTATCAACGTGATTTCAACATGACTAGCCAAAAAAGAACATTTTGAATAAGCATACAGGAGAGATGGAACAGGCTACAATGTTGCGTAGAAGCTTTTCTGTTCCCAGAACAGTGATGTTGTAAGCCTCTTATTTCTCTACTTACCATCCCAAGTATATCATCCCCTTTGATGGTATTTATTTTTGTGAGCATGTACCAACCACCCCGTTACTGGTATTCTACTTGAAAGTAATAGTTGTGTATCACCATCTACCTGTACCATAGAGAATCCCAAATCATCTTATTCACTTATTTATGCAAGAGAATAAAGTGGAGAAAGTTGGCCAATATTGTCATATATCCAAGGAGCCCTAAAGACCATGAGTTAAACCAGAAATCCAGAAGATAGCAAGGTCTCTGTACCTCCCCCTCCCCCCCGAAAAAAAAAAAAAAAAAAAAAAAAACAAAAACAAAACACACAACATAAAAATTAGAGAATGCCACAATACACCTTAAGCCACATTACTTCAGGGAAGAAAAAATAAAACCCACAGTTTGACAATCACAGTGCATCTGAAAAGCAGAACTGGAAGATCCACAGAGGCTGAAGAAGTGCCAAGGGAAACAGTGGAATTTGCTAGAAGTTTTGAATTGCAAATGCAAGGGGAAATCCTCTTCTGGAAAATATATTCGAACTCTATATACAGAGCACATGAATGCCAAAAGAAATCTGACACCTTTCTCTCTCTTTTCACCTTTTGTCTTTTACCCTCTTTCTTTCTCACTACTTCACCTTTCCTTCTCTCATTTTACTTTTTTTCCTTTCCTATTAGCTGTGCTTTGTCATTGCTATAACTACTTCTTACTGAGAGAAGCGATCAAAACTTCTGTTCTGCAGACCATCCCAAAGAGGAAGGGCTCTGTTTTCCCAAGGGGACATGGAAAGCCCCGAAAGTTTGCCCATGTTAACAGTTGCCCCACAAAGTTGTTCTCTTATGTTCGGATCCCTGATGTTTTTATTTGCCTCGCGCGTGAGGCTCCGTTTGGCTCTTTTTTCCCGGTTTAGGTTATCCAAGGCTATCCATCTAACCCCGGCAATGGCAGGGGGCATTCACAGAACGATGCTACAGCCCAGACACAGCGCAAAGCGGTGCTACTGCTGCACAGCACCACCGCTCTGCGTTTGCACCCCAGTCCCAAGTGCCAGGTGCAGCTGGTTGGAAAGCTCCAGGAACCAGAGAGAATCTGCAGCACAAGTCCCAACAACACTGACTCCAGCTATGAATATGGATATAAATAAATGACAAATAAGCCATTTATTTAGCTAATCTCCAGATCTAATCTTACTGTCCAACAGAACTCAAACAGCAGACTAGGTTCCTTCCGCAACAAGATGGTAGCATAGCTCCAAGCACCATGCCAAGGTCACACTTAGTAATTAGGGTCCAATCCTGTACCAAAGAGGTCAATGATAGCCTTCAAATTAACATCACTAAACACAGAATCCTGGAAACACAACCAGGCATTCTGGAACTGCAGTCCAACACAACTGCACATATGTTTCCCATTAATGTCTAATGGTTACCTTGTCACTCTGAGACTAATTTGCAGGTTCTGACCATGCTTGCAAAAGAAGAAGGAACACAGCTTTCCACTGCTACAAGACAAGTAGTTATGCAGTTGTCTGAGCTTTTTTTGAGCTCTATTGCATTTGTAGGCACACAATTCATTAAATCCTTTTGCGGTGTGCTTTGAAAGTTTGACACAAAAATCCAGGTAAATAAGTTTCAGCTAAATAACTAGTGTAGAATTTAACATATGGGTCCTTGAGAAATCAGAGTCCATGTGCAACACACTCTGATATTAGTAACTAACAGGTTGCTCCTAGGAAATATTAAGGGATTTCCCAATCACAGCTCATCACCAGAAAAAGAATCAATCCTTCCTTTGCCCAAACATATTAAGTAAAAAAAAAAAAAAAAAAAAAGTCAAAACTTGAATCTTGCCTTTGCAATTAGATGTAGAGGCCTGAAAAATATCTGAGATTTTTATCACGTACAAAACTGGTGGGAGACTAATCGGTCATAGCAGTCAAACCTGGATTAGCTAGACAAAAAAACAAACCCTCCTTTGCCCAAACAAAAAATAAAAAAAAAAAAAAAAAAAGTCAAAACTTGAATCTTGCCTTTGCAATTAGATGTAGAGGCCTGAAAAATATCTGAGATTTTTATCACGTACAAAACTGGTGTACTAATCGTACTAATCGGTCATAGCAGTCAAACCTGGATTAGCTAGACATCATTGCTTGGGTTTTTGAACAGAAGAACCAGGATACAACTGTATCTGCTAATAAGGAAGAGCCCATCCAGGTGGTCAATCAAGCCATTCCTTCTGCTTTCCTAACAGCCTTAGTACTACACAGAGAGGGATATGGTAGAAAAGGAGAACAAGAACTACAGGAGTATTAGTTTTCTCAGCCTCTGTGTTCTTTTTGTTGTGGTTTTTGAGCGAGAAAGATTGTTAAAGAAGGAAAACTTGTACATTACCAGGGAAAAGAATTAAGAGGAGATTGACCTCTGAAAATACTTCCCAACTGGTACAGGTTTGTAAACCAGAGCAGAAGTTACTTTCCAGAGTAGCCAGACATATAGCCAGCTTCTCAGATCATTACCCATATGTAGTTTTTCTAATCAAATATATTAGAGATTACAGAGAAGCTTACAGAGTTTTCACAGCAAATGAGTTTTAAATTGCAAAAGGGCCCCAAGAGTACCCACAGGCAATCTCTTTATACTATACCATTTTTTATGGGCACAAAACCCACAAACTTTTCTATCTACATAGCTCAAGGACTCATCCTTCCCAGAGCAAAAAGGATTAATTCCATATACCAAAAACCATAGAGCCACAGACTATGCCCTGATACAGACCTCACTCATCCTTTACCTCTTTTGCTCTCCTCTAAGTTAGCAGGTAAGAAGAGCCTACCCCAGCCCCACTCTCCGCTTTTTCCAACTTCAGCACACAAATACCTGGTAAAGCAGCAGGGAATTTTGTGCCTCTCCTCCACACTGCATCCTGCCCCCTCCACCTTCCCTCTGGCAGCTCCCAGGGCAGCCCTCTGCCTCCTGCCCCCATTTCACTGGGGCAGTCAGAGCTGCAGCAGCTGCCTCGAGTCAGCAATGAGGCCCTTCATTAGCTCTTTGCAGAGGATTGCTGCTCTGCAACACCCTTGTATCCCGTCCCATCACCAAACACCAAATAACCTGTGTTAGGCATGGCAAATGACTTCCACCAGAGTCACCTGTAGCCTTTAAAATGTTAGGTCTTTTTGAAGCAGCCACCTTCTCCAGAAATCTAGCAAAAAGCAAATGCTTCAGGCCATGATCAAATTGCCCTCTGCCCTATCTGCTCCCCATGAGGAATGCAGAAGCCTCCTTCACACATGTGCCTGCGAAGGTCACCACGGAAGGCGGATGTGGGCCGTGATTATCCTTCCTTGCTTGTATGAGAATTACACCAACCTGAAAATTAATTTAATCATTTTATATTCAGTTGCACTTTCATGCAAAGATTTTAAAGCAGTTCTCAAACAGCAATTAATTAACCTCCACATTCCCCCTGCGAGGTGCGCACATGTAAGTAGAGGAGCAGTTTTACATGTGAATTACCATCAGCGCTGGAGAGCAGCTGTGAGGCAGCACAGCCTCCTCCTCCCCACGCCTGTGTACAGCCCTGCAGCGTGTCTGCGTATAGCCCAATTTACAGATGGTGGAAACAGACACTGGAAGATTACACATCATAAAACACTTACATGGCAATGCCAGAAAACAGATCATACTGTATTGGGGATGCACTAATTAAAACTTATAAGCCAGCTCCAAGCTTTAACTTTCTCTGGGCTTCGGCGCTGAAAATGAGAGTTTGTATTTCTGCAAACACAAGACCGTTCTCAGTTTCCCCACCTCTAAGGAAGACTTCAATTATTTGCTCTCATTTTTTGAAACAATGAATTCCTGCAATAAGCATGTATGTACGTGCCAAATTCTCGCAGGCAAATTATGCACCTTGCAGGAGTAGTTTAACATGGTATCTTTTCAAAAAGAATGAGTACTGGGCAAAATAGTACCAAAGACCTTAGGGCAAGCATTGCACAGCCAAGAGAAACTACAGGGGCAAGGCGCGTTGAGGATTCAGAAGATGACTGAGCTGATGTAACACCTCACTGCTACCAAATGGGTTAATCTTGCTCCTCTCTGCTCAGCCAGATGGCCCAATCCCCCACCTGCGCTCAGCCCTGGCCCTTGTCTCACCCCAGAGAGCCAGTTCACCTCTCTAAACCTGCAGACAACCATTCTCCCGTTTCGTTGCAGCAGCAGTGCCCTGCTCAGGACCTGGGTCATTCAATGGAACAGGCTCAAACATTTTTCTGGATATTTCCTACTCAGGAGAGGACTTAATTTGAAGTTATCACTCCTGATTATAACACCTACAGTCATAACTAGAAGGGAGAGGACTATGCTATAGTCCATGGCTTTTCAGCTGAAAATTAAAAACAGGTTTTCGTCTGCTTTCCTTCCAGCTCCCATTCTCTTTCTCTGGCCTCCTGAGATGTATCTGTTAGGTAATGCAAGGTAATCACCAGTTGTCAAGATAATTGTCATCTACATACTCTGGATAATTTCTAACTATCTTTTCAACCTTTGTCACTTCTCTGCACACATACAGGTGTTTAGTAGCTTGCATATAATGTCCCTTTTTGGTTTGCCAGCACATGGGATCTGATGCAGGTGTGAGAAGGGATTTCCAGCTAGTCGTCTTGTGGCTGTGGTACACCTCAATTTTTATTTTGTGTCTCTCTCAGCAGGCTGTCAACACAAGACAAAATTGAGTGGCAGACTGTGGGGCAAATGCATCCCACACTGTGCTGCAGTACTATAGAAACTGCATTTCACTTTGGTTGTTCTTGTGAACCACTGTAAATGATGAGAGATGCAGAGTCCAACCAGCCCAGTACGCTCAGACTGCGTACTTCTGCATTTTCTTCAGATTTTCCCTTTCAGAAGGTAGTTTACTTGGACAAAGAGGTGTTTTTGTCTCACCCTCAGTTATGAAATTCAAATGACAGCCCTTTGCCTTAGGTGCTGCTTCTGCTTTTCCTCTCTACTTCTTTCGTTTCTCCTCCCTGCTGCTACACTGGAGTGAATAATGCATTTTTTAGCGAATTTCCATGGATTAGGCTTCCAATTAATTCAAGCCAGTTTTACAAACTCTGCCAATTCAGGTTGCTAAAATTCATTTGGAATTATTGGGGTAGGGTGAGGGGGTTTCCCATAAATTTTTTCCACAAGAATTCAGTGGAAAGAAATTAGTCATTTTTACACATGAATATATACCACCAGTATGTGCAGGATTTGTTTCAGCCCAAACTGAAAGCACAAATTACACTCTCTTCCTTTTTAAAAGGCCCAAACTTGGTTTCACACCAACTGACAGTGGTAGTAATTAATGTGAAGGATCCCTGGGGTCTTTTAACCTTCTTTCTTAGCTTTTGATGGCTGAGACAGCCACAACCTGTGTGCCATTTAACTATCTATAAAACTGAGGGGGGAAAAGCATTTAAACACGACACTGGGTTTTCTTTAAACTCTAATGAGCTCTAGATAAAGCAGAGGCTTTTACTGAGGATTTTAAGAAACACTTTTTTCCCCTCAATTGTTCTCCCTAGGGTAGAGCATTTCTGTCTCCTCATAGACAGATGAAATCCAGGAACAGCTCCTACAAAAGCCAGGAGCACTGATTGTGTCAAACCGGATTGGATGGAAAAGACGTGCTGTAGGACTGTTTTACCCCTTGCATTGCCTTGGTGCAGTTTGCCATGTCTGTATTCACATGTAAAATGGTGACAAGAGTTTTTCCTTTGCTTCTTTGTTTGTTTATTGCAGATTTGCCAGCTACCTCGGAGCAGTTCAGAATTATTTGGTCATGCAAATAATGCAGCTGTATGACACTTAAATCAACTAATCTCTAAGAGAGGTAGTAATAACTATTGGTTGGAGCTGGAGTTAGGAGCTAAATTTTGCCACCAAACTGTGATATTGGACAAAGCACTCAACTTTCTCAAATCCAGATCTCTGTGTACTACCTCATAAAGGAACCTTCCCCCCAGCAAAGCACTTTAATATCCTCCAACGATGGAGCTGTTGGAAGTGTAGTAGGATATTAAAGGACAAGGGAGAATTTGGTTTTAGCTTTATTTCCAGTTCAGGGATTTCAGGTTACCAGTACAGGAGTGGTTCCTTGTTAAGCATTCCAATTTACTGTATGGTATATTACAAAACAACCTCTCCAAAATACGTACCTTAAAGAGATACAGCAGATGTAAAACGATGCATCACTGATACGCTTGAATTAAGCCTGCCTATACCAGGGCCCTGCCAGACAGACTCCTGAGACGGCAGCTAGCTAAACCCTGCCCTGCCCTGTGCCACCTCCAGAGCCACCCAGCAGGACGAGACGGGTTTCTGTTCAGAAATGACATTTTAGCTTAAACTGCCAAAGAAGGTGGGTTGCACTTGGACACCAGGCTGAACTGCAGAGACAACAGGCTTTGCTGCGGGGGCGAGGAGCGCCTGCAAAGGGAGGGAAGGGACAGCACAAGGCAAAGAGCCAAGGATGGTGGTGCTTCACATCGCCACGGTCGAATCCGCCCCAGCTCCTTTAGCAGAGCCCTGGGTTTCGCTTGTCCCCTTGAGTGTCCGCTCATGCACGACCACAAGGCCTCATCGTATCAGATTCTCATTGCCAGTAACTGGTTCAGATGGAGCAAGAGCTGTATCAGAACAGTGTGTACTTTCACTTCACTTCTCTCCATGTCCAGTGTCTGAAATTCTTGGTTCAGGCTGGAACCAGAAGCTGAGCACAATAATCTTTTTTAAATATAGCAGTTCCTGGCTGATCATGAGAACAGCGCAGCTCTGAGCTCTATTCCTTTTATTTATGTAATGCTCTGATTTACCAAAACTGCTTTACAGAAAAGTTTGACACAGCTTTACCCTGGAGAAGATCAGAATTTAAGATCCAACATCTGAAGTTAATTAAACATATAAGAAACAGCAACCAAATAAATTTATTTTCTCATTTTGTGGTTTATTAAAAAAAAAAAAAAAAAAAAGAAAACAGGAAAAAAAATTTATTTGAAACAGAAATGTTTCTGACTGTTTGGCAGGATTAAAAAAAAAGTCAACTACATCTTTCAACCCAAAGTGAAATATTTCAAAACAGCCTGAAAAACTTCCATCTATAAAATAAAATGTTTTGATATGTTAAAATATTATCCTACTTCTAAATTTTGGCTGAAATAACTCCCAAAATTTATATATTTTTTTTAATATTTCATGCTCTCTTCATTTCCCAGTCAAGTCACTTTACTTGGAAAACTTTTACCCAGTTCTGTATCAGAGCATTCCTTTTAATGGTAGTGAAATTACTTCTATGCACTGGCATTGGGAAAACATTTCTCATATATTTACTGTGATCTACATTTTCCAAAGGGACTAGTGTTTTGACTGTTCAATTTGAGATATATTACAGAGATCTAGCTTTCAGAAATTCAGAAAAATTTCCTTATGAGAAATCAGAGCCAGCTGACCTGTGCGTACATGGGGTTTTGGTTTGCCGCAGCAGAGCAGCTCTGAAGCAAGCCACCACCTGAACCCCGTCACTGGTTGGACTGACAGAGCAATTCTCTCTGATTGCTTTCAGGAGGACTGAACTGTCTCCAGGTGTTAATTAACTTGCAGTGACATAAGGGTTTGAACCAATAGCTGCTCCTTTGGTCAGCTTCATACCATGTTTGTGATGTGGAAATTTAGTTCAGGAGACCAGACTGAATTTATTCTGAAGAAAAATCTCCAAAAAACATGCGGTGTGGATGCAGGAGCCTCAGCACCAGCTTCTTTAGTCAATCAATCTACCCCTATTGCGCTGATTTATTTGCTAATGTAGCCATAGCATAGGACATCTCATGGTGAACGTCAGAAAATACTATCATATCACAAACAGTTCCTGAAATTAAAAGCAATAAAAGAGAGCAATTTACAAGACGAATTAGAAAAGAACAGGAAGGACACAGCAGTAAGCTCATGAAATGATTGAACTTACATTTCTTCACAACAGTTTCTTGGTCAGGGCAGGAATTAATATCTCCTGTGTTAGTATAAAGACAGAGACATCCCAGTCATTTTTAGGTGATATTACGTAATCTTTTCATAGAAAAACACGTTGCAGCAAACTAATTTCAACAAGACTTTTACCAGTACAGAGGCTGAAAAAAACAGATTCTGTATCTGAGAGACAGAAAATGCCAGCACTCTAATTGTAGAGTATTATTTTTCTATAAATGTTCTTTTAAAAGTTAAAATAGTAACTATGAAATCAGCTTAATATTTTTAATATGACCTCACATAGTGTCTTGGCCTGCAAAAGACTATGATGTCATATGTAAACTATTCATTACAAATACACTAACTGAAAACTTACCAAAATCCATCGGAGCCGTATTCTAATAAAGTCAACATTTCTGTAAGCAAAGAAAAGTAAAGATGAAAAGAAGTTGTCATTCAGCAACAAGCCAAAACACTACTACCACAGTCAAGTCTACCACAAAAGGAAGACCGTGTTTTTAAGACATTAGAGAAGTTTGCAGAAGTCTGCAGAGTTATCAGCAGAGAACCTGACATAAATCTGAGATCAATTGGATGAGACATTGTAGGCATCGTAGCTAGAACCAGAATTTTCAGTCTAGATATAATGAGACACACCATGGTGGATCTTGCTGTAACACCATCCTGATATTCACAGATGGTGCACTGGGAACTCCGTGGACATCAGTGCGGAACAGAGTGGAGCTGTCAAGCCTTTAGGGAAGATCATCTTTGACAGTTCAGCCATCCAAGGAGTTTGATTATGGCTCATCATACAAATCCTGAAAACCTCATGCTACTAAATTAATTCCTAAACCTCAGTTTCTACAACATGTAAAAACAGATCAGAATAGAAGAAGTTGCCCCTTGAAGATACCTTTCTCTGTGTTTTTTCCAGTTAGTGGGACTGTGGAACAACAGGATGGAAGCCATGTAAAAATCAAAAATCCACAGCAGTTCTTTTAGTTCTGTAGCTCTCGTCTCTCATCTCTGATAAGTGTAGCAGCCAAATATTTCAGCTGAACATCAGTTACACCAGATATTTGTTGGTTTGCTTTCTCAGAGCTAAACCAGGAGTTTCACTCTCACAGAGAATGAGTATGCACAGGTACATGCACAGATGCGTCAGTGTAAAATCAGCTAATTCTAGCTGTTGTTGGAGACTTAGTGAGAAAAAAGACATCATCTTCAGTATCAACCCCACTGTTATCATTATGTACTTTGCTTCTACACATATGACTAGATTTGAACCAACAGCTACTTTCTCATTTCTCTTTTTACCATACTATAAGAAAGAAATAGAGAGAGAATATTTAAAATTAAGATAGAATTTAACAGGTTTTCTCATTAAAATTTAGGGTTTTTTTTCTTTGAAAACATATAAGGGCTGCCCCATAGTTAGATAAAAAAATGCCTAAATTATGAATGTATCTCTTCAGGCAGGATGAGTTAAGCACCTAATCCTTCAGGGTGACCCAACTCCTTGCAAAGAGAACAGCACAAGGTCTAGATAACATTTAAGTACTATTTTAAGAAATTCAGTTCTGAACAAGCTTGGACAAATCTCATACACTAGGGTAAGCTCATCTAGAGCTTTACTGTTTCAGAAGATAAATCCTCAAGCGTTAAAAAAGACAGTTGGGGGCATTTAAGAAGGCAACACCCAGAAGCACTGAAGGAAGCAAAAATCTCCCTGCCTCAGGGATTCATCCAACCCTGAGTCTGAAGTCCATCTCTGTCAAACAGTTGACATTATTTCACCCATTATCAAGATAGTGGCCTTCCATAAAATTCTATGTATATCAAAGTTAAATGCAACCTTTCATTCCCTAGGGAGCAGATAGGTCTGCACTCTGAGGTGAAGTTGGTAATGGTAAGCCCATTGGCCCAATAATTTTTCTATAACCATCAAAAATGTAGCTTAACACCAGGCAATCATATCACTTGTATATTGATTTTTCTAGTTACTTTGTGCCATTTCAAATAGAAACTAGGCTTTTCTTCTGCCATGTCTTATAAAATGTTAAAATGCAACTGTTTAAGCCCAACAACCAAACAAATCCACAGAAGTATTTGTGGGGGTCTGGAGGGGGAGAAGAGGGAAGTAGAAAAGATACCTCCAGAAAGATTATGAATAACGTAAATCTAATGAGTTTTGCAGTCCTATATTCAGGACCAGAAGACTTTATGGTTTCCTGTGGAGCTTCATGCCACCTTCTAGAGACCCACAATTCTCCAAGTGCATACTGGAAGAAATTCTAGTTTGGGAAAGCTGGAATGAGTATTTCAGCTAAGGCTTTAATATTAGCTACCAGAAACTTGGGTCCTTTCCTAAGTGTTTATGAAAACATGAGCAAGTGCTCTTGAGAGTATTCCAAGTTCAAGTTTATTTACTTTACTGATTAGAATTAGATGTGCAGAGAACGGCTCTTGCATGAGAGGGGTGGGGGCATGGTGTTATAAAACAGAACAGCTTTTTAGCATTTACAGATCAAACATGAGGGCTGAACCCATAATAAGCCTCTCTAAATTCCTAAAAACAGCATTTGGTGAGCCTGTAGCATTCCAGATCTCCAGCTCATGCTCTCACCTTAATTGATCGATACTAAACTATGAAGTCTTCAATTATTCTAAACATGCTTTGTTCTTGACAGGGTGCAATATATTACTCAAGGATTACAGACTTTTCATGTTAAGAAACTGCAACCTTCTGAGATTTCAAAGCTTATTATTCTAATTTTGCACAGAGGCAGACCGGATCTGGAGGCTTGGTAATGTTGTTTTGAGAAACCTGTGTAATCAGTCGTAACTGTGGTGGGTGCTCATTCCTGGAGACAATTTAACACATAGTGTATCCGCAGAGACTGCTTAAATAATGAACAACAGAGGAGAAAATGAGCTTTTAAAGAAGCTGGTAGCAGGTATAAGGAAACTCTAGTTAGGACTACCTTTCATGACCTAGTTCGCAATTGAAGAGAAATGTAACTTCATAACTTCATAAACACAAAAGAATCATTTAAATACTGGACTAAGATGTATTGTCAGAATGATTGGGATCCTGGTTTTAATGCAGCTTTCCAAGGTTTCAGGAAAACAATTGTGTCAATCTCCTTCATATTTGAAAAGAAACATCAATTATTTTCCTCTGTGTGACAGATAATCAGTAAAATGAGAATATCCTATATATTATAGGTTGCAAATGATAAAGTGTATCCATATGCTAGACAATTATACAAAGTATAGCATTAAAATCTGTTAAAAGTAAAGGTGAAGATATTAATCAGGAGACAAGGACATGAAAGTTCTGAAAGAAAAAAATGGATTGTTGAAAATGCAATGTTCAGGGTGTGAGATGAAGGTGAAGCATCTGTAGAAAATCTCGTACCTTTCTAAAACTTAAAAATTACAGAATTTTCCAGAACATATGGACTGAAATAGTAAAGCTAAATAAACTTTTCACTCCTATTTCTACATTTCACTTATTTGTAATTGTACGTTTCACTAACCTTCATAAACATGAGGGAAAGGTGCCATTTTATTGTAATGATATGACTGAGTTCTAATTTGGAAATACATGTATTTCACACCACACACCAGTCAGTCACGTTAAGAAGGTGGTATGTGTTCCAGAGGTAGTGTGAATAAATTATTATATGCAGTTGCCCTGGTAACTCCTAATTTGTTACTTGTGTTTAAATGGCTAAAAAGTTTTCTTGAGGCTGTTATGAAAACATACATTTGTCATTTCCTTTTACTTTTCAAATTGAATACATGTATCTATGTGTATATATCTATATATTAAATAGGAAAGTTGTTTTTTCATCTTAAATTTACCTTTCTTAAAGTTGCATATCTGCAGGCTCTCATCATGGAAAGCATCTTCTCCATGCAAAGGAAATGATGGTCCTTGTTTCTCTGGAAGAGAAGTCCTCCAGAACCAGCAGCTTCCCTTCTTCAGGTACTAATTTTGTAAAACAGCTAATAAGATTTTTTAAACTTCCACTTTACTGGTCTCTATTAGAGATTAGGAAGAAAACATAAGGCAAATATAGGGGGTTTTATCCTATTTATGCCAATTCCGATAGAAAACCAGAATAATTCAACAAAACTATTATGTGAAAAAAAATAGTCTCATACTTATCACTCATTGACTGTGAATTAGGCTTTTAAAACATTTATTTCATGGTTTAAAATAAACAGTAATAGATAAAACTTCTTTGAAAAACATATAAACCTCCTGATATTAAAAAAAAAAAAAAAAAAAAAAAAAAACAGAGAAAAACACCTTTAAAGTTGCTTCTTTCAGTGCTTCTTAACAGAAAAACCCAAAACCGAGAGAATGTTTTCATCAAATTTAACAAATAAAAAAGAACCTAATTTTAATCCAGTGACAATCTCAGAATCTAACAATGAAGTAAAGCATCCATAATTCTATTTAACTCTGCTTGATGTGAAGGTTTTATTTTGTGATCATTTTAGTGCATAAAACCTGATGAATAATGGAATTTTAGAAAAAGAACCCCTATTGAGTCAAGCTTCATTGACATCTGACTGGTAGTCTAAAAGCCTGCAGAGAGGGTCCAAAGCAATGCATCATAGCCTCCCAGCAGGTCATTAAGGCATTACCCAATTAGAAAGCAAGGCTATGGAGCGACATTGTTCACAGCAGAGCAAACATAATTGATTTTTATTTCAACAGGAGGGAGAACCTCCTTACTAAAGAGCTTTAGCATAATTTCTTATTTAGGAGAGGTTTAAAGAGATTTGTGCTGGAGTATTTAATTCCAAACCCTGGGACAGTCTCTGGCAATGTGTATAAATTAAGGGGCAGTTGACTTCACTCATTCATATTCAAAATAGAGACTTGCTTGTTGCTCAAAAGTAGCATGAAGATTTCCGAGCAATGGCATCCAACACCAGCTGTGCAGGGGCACAGCGCTTGGACCCTCACAACCTTTATATAGTTCATGTAGCCATCAGCAAGCCAGTTTCCTGCTTTAAGACCTCTCCTAGTCATTTTAACATGCTAATACACTGTATGTAGTCAACAGCCCTTTAAGAGCACTGTGCAGATGGAATTCACTCCTGAGACATCTTCATCATCATCGATCTCCTCCTCTTCTCATTGTTTCCCAACTGGTTATTTTTGATCCCAGTGTTCATGGGCACCAGTGGGTAGGAACGTTGAACGCCAGCCTGTAGCAAGAACAGGTCCTAATAAATGACAACTTGCATTTTCCCAATTTACTGTATTACAGTAATTCAGTAGAAAGTGTTACCCTTGTTATCTCTCATAAGAAACCTACATTTTCTTTTACATATGGTTAACATGATGCCTTTTCTCATTGCAAGCCATGTAAGCTAAAAAAAAGAAAAACACCCAAAACTTTAAGTCCTTTCACAAGCACCATACTCCAGCTTTAAAAGCACTCAAATCATAAATTATACAAAGAATGTTTATTTTCATTTATCATAGAATTTATCATAGAATTGTAGGGGTTGGAAGGGACCTCGAGAGATCATCGGGTCCAACCCCCCCTGCCAAAGCAGGCTCCCTAGGACATATCACTCAGATAGGCGTCCAGGCGGGTCTTGAATATCTCCAGTGAAGGAGACTCCACCACCTCCCTGGGCAGCCTATTCCAGCGCTCTGTCACCCTCACTGTGAAGAAGTTTTTCCGCATGTTGGTGCGGATTTACTATCAGTCAGTGTTTCAGTGGCAACAAGTACCTCTTCAGGAGAGGCTTCTACTGTAGTCTTTGCATTTAAGGTCCACTGGAGAACAAATAGCTGGAAAATGCTCCCAAACCCTCACTTTTTACAAGACTCAGAGCAACACAACAAAAATTTTTACTGGAAATATTTGTAGATCACTATCTCCAAACTATGTATACAATAGACTTGAAAAAAAAGATATTTTCTTCTATTCCTTTTACTTCACCATGCCAGATGAATCACTTTAAAATAAATAAAGAAGTTAAAGGATTTCTCAGCTGCAAAGGCAGCAGTTCAACAGTGAACTTCATATACTGGGTCTATACCTAAGAATCATGTGACTCATCTGTCTCTAATTTTCTATTTTCCATCATGTTTCCAACAATAAATTATCATTTTCAACTTGACTTATGCCTTAAACATTTTTTTTTCCTTATTCTTAGTTAAAGAAAAACAGGGAAATAAATAGTACATGACACTTTCATTTCAAAGTCTGACAGCAATGCAGTGACAATTTTATTCCCCTTGGTTGTTCACAGGCTTACTTCTCTATCTTGGTAAAGTGCTATCCTGAACAACAAAGCAAGCAAAGATATGGTGTAAATAATTTTCATAAACACTTATGTACTCAGATATATCACAAAGCTAACAGCAGCGAGGGCAATTTAACAGTCATTTGTCTTATCATGGCACTTAGGAGCCCCAGGCACAGATTGCTACCCCTTAGTGTTAGTCACGACACCAACACACATGAAAGAAGCAATCGCTGCCCCTGAAAACTTTGCCTGTAAAACTTATGCCCAAGACCAGCTGTTGATGAGTTTATCCATATATTCCCAATTTTGTTTCCCTTCTGTAAAAATCAATTTTTACTGTTCTGCAGATCAACACAAGTATAAAGTTTCAGTAGCAGCAGCAATATATTCTGCGCTGTTGCTTAGTCAAGTAACAACGGAGCTAGTAAGTTTTTCTGAGGACTGCCAACTCACATCCAGTGCCCATTTCACGATAAGACCAGCATTCTCTCTTCCTCTTGTGTTAGAAGGACTACAGCTAAAATTAGCTTCTATGAACCCTTTACCACAAATAAATTTACTGTCAACTGGCAGTCAGTTAGATTATTCAAATCCACACATATTTAACTCACTAAAGGATCCACTCCTTCTATTGCATCAATGTTTAAAAAAACCCTTTTAAACTAACTGTGACAGAAACCATCAGTGCATGAAGTGGTGTGGTCATTTTTGTTCATTACTACTACAGACTTGTACCGCAACTGTTTCAACTGCAGTGATTTCTGGGAAATTATCTTCATTCATAAAGAAACTCCCACCAACAGACCAGCTAAAAAACTGCAAAGCCACCAGTAAAACACAGTTTCTAAAAATAAGCTAGATCCACAAACATCCAAACATGGTTCAAGATTAAGCTGATCCTTACTTTGAAAACAAATTATCTGAATCAGCAGTTCTCTACCCTTTTCCATTTGTGAAGATCTATCTTTTTTCTAGCTGTAACAAAGACCTTGTATTATATCATCATAATAACCTTTCTTTTTCTTAGGCTTGTTGTAACTGTCATGTACCTCTTGAAAGTGGTCATTGACAATTAGGGGTTTGTAGCCCCAAGTTTAGCAATCTCTGGCCAGGTAGTACAGTATGGAAAGTGAGCACATATTGATCAAATATCTTCAAAGCAAGTTGGAGAAAGTTAAAAACTTTGAACTTGAACTCCTCCCGCGTAGGCATGCCTTTACTGTGCACCAGCTGCACCACTGGAGCAACAAACCTTCAGGGGTGCCCTGTGCAATAGGCAGGCTGGGGAACGTGGAAGAAAGAGACCACGTGCTAACAGCCAGACGTGGCTGCAGAAAAATACCCTTTCCAGCTTCGAGAAGGATAAGTGGAATGGTTTACATTGGGAATTAATAGGTCTCTTGACTTAATGAAAATAGGCAATGCTTCATTTTGTATGCTAGGTTAAAGTGTTTTCATTTGTCATGAGGAAAGAAAGTGTAGAGTACACTGTACATGGCCACGTTCTCCTACAGGTGTGTGATGTGTGGGCTGAAGAAAACGGGCTAATTTTAGAACTTTCACCTTGTTAAATGTTTCTGGAGTTTAACTTTGTAATAGGAGACATGCTGATATTACAGTCCTTGAACATTCCTCACCAGTGAGAAAACAGAGGGAAATGGTTTGAAAATCCAGTGCTTAAAATGATAACTATAAATTATACTGTAACTTCAGTCCTTTAAAAATGCTTATTTTACTGGGGTATGTTGAGTGAGGCTATGTTTTTCTCCAAGGAAGAAATGCTGTAGTTCACCACAGTAAATCTGTATGCTGGCACTTAAGTTCATGAACAACTATTATTTAGTCTATAAAAACATTCTCTAATATTCAGTAAATTGTGTGTTGTTAAATTCTTAAAAAGAAATCTTGGAAAACCATCCAAATGCTCTGATTTTATATAGTATCTTATATACTAGTTCATCTTCTATAACCTTTGTTTATATACTTACTGGCTAGATGTGTGTTCAATTTTTAACATAAAAGGCCATTGTATGTAGCATGTTTGTTTATATCTATACTAATTGAGAGCCTAATTTCCAGAGAGACAAGCGCATGAAGAGTCACTTCAACATGAAAAAGCTCCATGGATCGTTGACTAGGAAAGGAGCAAATTTCTGAGCGTTAGAAGAACTCATGAAGGCTCACCTCTAACAGAGCCCCTCTGTCTAGTGCTTCAAAATCAAAGCTGGGGCAGAAAGCCAGAGCTGAGTTGTATTACACTCATTTAAGAGGCCACAAACTTAGTTGATGTATTTGCAGTAGTTTTGGTAAGCATTTTGCCTGAAATAGAAAAAGCAACCCACAATTCTTCAAATCAAAGCTGACATTGCCCTGAGAGACTTTCTGATCTAAAGTTCTGGCCCAGGAGGACCCAAAGTCTCTATCCACTTCTCTTCTCTGGAAATCAGAATAACAGGTAGGACCTCTGATCATAGATCAAGGTCCTTGTATAGTAGATGCCATACTGACACAGAATAAAAGGGACAGACAACATAAATAATGGGGCAACATGGAAAATGCCTCCTAAGCAGAGTCTTAGTTTTCCTTCAGTGTCCTTCAAAACACCACCAAAAAAAAAAAAATAAAAAATAAAAAAAAATCAAATGATCCAACAAGAGAAGTGACACAAAAAAATGAATGTTGAAGGCTCTGTGTTTACTCGACATTACTAGATCAAAAAGCTTTCGAGAAAAATCTGTCACCTTTTTCTCCTTCTCCACTACATCTTCCCCTAGCAATGATGCAAGCATGGATTTTCATTTAATTTTGGCTGTGGAGCCAGGGGGATGCCTCTTATTTCTGGTGGCCTTTCTAATAGAAAAAAAAAAAAAGCCACCAGAATTTTTTTGCTTTGATTGATCACCTCAAAACTTTGTAACAGTTCTTTGAATTAATAAAACTGGAAGCAAGCACATGCTGAAGCTGAAAAAGCACATTATTTGATACCTGCAAAACTCACAACCACTGCATCCCTCCTTAGACTTCCCACCTCTCAAAAATCACACAGTGGCATTTACGTACAAAGAAATGAAGTTTAACGAAGCAAGTATGATCTTCTATTACATGAGGAAAACATATATTCTGCTTTTCAAAACAAAACAGGATTAGATTTTGAAGGAGCTGAAGTAAATGAATTTTCTAATAAAATTCCATTCTGAAGGTAAATACAGTAATCTGATTGCCTCAACTCATATTTTTATGGGTTTTTAAGTAATCTATATTCCAAGACACACAGAGACTTCTTCAATGCCTATCTAGTAGCTTTGGCAAACCATCAGGTTTTTTCATGCTGAGCTTTTCCTAAAGTGGAGTAGAAAACAGAAAAGCAAAGTGTTAAGAATTTTCTGTAGCAATCCTACCGTTGCGACAAACCAATTCACAATAAGTTTATTCACTTTGAACAGGTCAGCAGGCTGTCAATATTTTCACCATCCATGACTTAATGTTTCAGGTTCAAGCATTTATCTGCCCTCAGGGTGGTTACGTTCACAGATACCAGTGAAAAGATACGTTAAGGTTCATTTATCTCTTCAGTGTTTCATGACTAAAGTCTTGGTGATGAACTTAAGTCTTGGTTCAAACTTAAGAGATGTAGGAGATGCAGTGTCCAATAGTTTTATACAGAGCAAGAAAGCACAAGCGATGTTGACTATTTAACTTCATGCTAATAAAAGGTGCAAATAATGAGGTCTAATCACACAATAATAGCAGTAATAAAGTGGAAAAGCGCTCTTCTCTTTAGCTTGGTACAGTATAATCAAAGAATACGTCACCGAGGACTATTTCTGAGTGTGCAGTCCGAGTCCCTTTAAGTGGTACAATAAGGTCTGTCCTGGAGCCCCATGGAAAGCAGACGGCACGCTAATCACCCAGGCCTGCAAGTGTTTCAACCTGCAGTGCCATGTTCAAAGTTCACGGATGTCAAGGCACATCTGCCATGTGCCCTGACTTTCAATGAGGTCCATAAAAAACCATCAAGCATGAAAGTGGTCAGGAGTCAGATGGGGCCTTTCTTGTGAATGAAGATAGTCAAGAACATGTTTGCCTGAAATCATTTCAAGCCTGAGTTCATAGAAAAAGGGCAGACTTTACTAAAGCATTTATCAGAAAATGGTGCACCATTCTTAGCATCTATAAGCATGCACATTAATAAAGTTTTAGAAACTGGCACATTTTTTCCAAATTTTATCTAAAAGTAGAAGAGGGAGAAACCAAGGCAGAAAACTTATTTTTTCTGAATTCCTGACTCTTCTTAAATATTCACCTTACAGTTTTGAAACTTTTCCCTTTATATAGTTATATAAACTATATGAACATTTTAATCATTCATCACTGTGAAGAGAGGATCATAAATAGTAATTTTTATTTGTGCAACATTTTTTTATATTTTATGCTTTCCACGTGCCCCCAGAAGTTTTATGCCCAGGGGAGGATATTTGGGAGGAACAGATTTTAACAAACCAAGAACTGTGATAAATGTTAGACATTCTTTAACTTTAAGCACAGGGAGTGAGTTATGCCCATCTGATGAGAAATACACCATGTCCCTGAAAAGTCTATTCCTTTACACCCCAAGAAGTACTGAAAAAATATCTTTAAGCTATAAATACCTACAAAGACATTTATGAAACTTACTGCTGTGTCTGGGCAATTTACTGAAACTCATATATTTCAATAAATTATTCATTAGGATTTATTTTCCATAACTAAGTATCACACATAAATTACTGATAAATACTAGTGAAATCTGACAGCTGAAAACATCTGTCCTCCCATGCTTATACATCTTAATTTTTTGTTTCTTCAGCTCGTCTTTATTTCTCAAAATTAACTATGCCAAACAGCTTAAGGATACAGTATATTTGATTGATGCCATACAAAACAGAGCTGTATGGCATACCATACTCTTAGAAAGGATACAGAACATCATTCCCAAGGCTGAAATTGTCTCAGCAAGAACACCAGCTTTTTATGCCTATGGCTAATGAATTTATCTTCCGAAATAAATGTATCTTTTGGACTTAGATCAATGCATGCCTTAATTAAAACCATGTTCCTGTATAAGCATCTAACAAGAACACATGAAGGCCTTATTTAAATTGGAAGAGAACAGTATAAACCGGTATGGCTTTTAAAACTAACTGCTTCCAGGTGCAAAGAGAATGGAAGTTTAGTGCCGTTTCCAACTTAATGCTTGGATGCCTTTGTTCTTGAAAGTGTAAGGTTTCCCTCATTCTCAGTTTTATGACTGCAGGTTTCTATGTTGCATAACACCCTATAACAGAGCACCAAAGGGCTTAGTTTTATTGTTTTGTTTCACTTTATTGACTGCATGTTTTATTCAGCTAATACGTGCCATAGAGGCAGGCAGTAACATCTCAATTACAACGCCAGTGCTCTTCCTTCTCCGTAAATGACCAGCTTCAATCTGCACTTGATTATATTCACATGCAGATGTTAAAAGGCAAGAAAGGAGGGGTGAGGGAAGTCAGAGTTGAAACAGAACTTTTAAAGCATTGCAACTGGAAAGGCGTTTTTCCCAGGTAATCCTCTAAAGCTAAACACATTCCAGTATATGATATTTATGCTGTGGCAAGCCACCAAGCAACTATTGCATAGGAATGGGTGTGAGAAAGTTCAAATCTAAATAAAAACTCCTCCAGAGTTTGATCAGAGCTGGATCTGGTATTTCACTTTACTCATTTCTACTATTGTGCATCCCCGTCGGAGAGCCAAAGAGACTTTGGCAATGCAACAAGTATACAAGCAAGAAATTGGCACTCACTACAGCTTATTCAATGTCCTGAATATTAAAGCCGGTTTTACTAAGAGGAATGCTGAACAGGATGACATTAGGAGTCTTCATGGTTCCTTTTGTAACGCCATTGGATTTTTTTTCAGTCCCACGAGGTCAGAGGCAGACTGGGTTAATGCTGGAGACAGATACAATCTTTTCCTGTTAACCAAAAGCATGCTGAGTTGGCAAAGCAACAGGTGGGAGGCTGGGGAAACAGAGGGGAGAAAATGAGAAAAAAATATTCCTGAATTTCATTAATAAAAGAGAAACAAGGCATTCCTTCACAGGTGGAGCTGTAATTGAAGTGAGTCATAACCACACACCCTCGCTTACTTCATCTGAAGGACGCCAACTTGATAATACAGCAGTATCAATCAGTTCAGTGCATGAGCCCAAGTCCTGCTAATGGACTTGAAAGTTTAATGTCTGGTTTTCTGGCCATTGATAAATAGCCAGATACCAGAAATCACCGTCCCTGTGTCCGGCAGACACTGGATACTGAATGCTCTAAGGAACAGCTCTTTCTCTGCCTTCCCATAGGAAGTGCCTGTGAGCCAGCAAAGGATTGTTCCTGTGGAGGCAGAGGCAGGGACTGTGGTATTTTCTAGCTACAGACAAGGAAATAATCTTTACAGTGTTTCAGAGATTATTAATAAATACTTTAGCTGAATTCTTTATACTGCATTGTGAGCCTTCTGGAAAATGATGATAATTTAATCTTGTGTTTATAAAGAACTCAAATATTCAGTGTCCAGCTCAGTTAAAAGCAACTGGAAACAGCTAGATGTATTCACAGTGATACTTCATGCCAATTTGACAACAATAAGAAAGAATCATTTCTTTTTAGTCTGGTATAAAGGATAGCTTTTTACACAGATATTCCCCTGTCTTCAAAGGGTAAAAACCTGGCTCAGCTTTTTCACATTTCTTCCACATCCTGATTTTTTACCATACATTATTCTTATCCTATATTGGTTGTTTTTGTCAAATTCATGTTTTCAAGCACAAGTGACCTTCTCAAGATCATTCTTAGTAGCAAAGTCACACAACTAAGTCCAAGCGCCAACATCCGTCCCCTATATAGGGCATTTTAATCCTGTCCCTCCAGTCACTGACTACATCCAGTGGATTTACTGGATGAGGAAAGAGGAAAGACTTTGCAAGCCAATCCTGCAGGATGCGCATGTGTTTCCTACAAGGTTCTACCAGCCTTTGCTCCTGTGGCAACACCAGGAATCAACACTTGGGCTGGCACTTCACAGGAGCAGAATATTCCCCCATGTTCTCACCCCCCATCACCAACTGAGCAAGCCAAGGGTTGATGCTTAACTCTGAGGAGAAGCCAGACAGGAGACTTGTGATTCATAACAGTTTCACTTCATTATGTGATACTAAGTTTGAGAAATTTTCCATATAATCTTCTGATTCCTTTTTTTCTTAATTCATATCAAGTCCACGGACAACTACCCATGGGGGCAGGTCCAACGCTTGCGCTATGGCACCCTTCCCTCTGGCTATGGCACCCTTCCCTCTGTTCTGCAAGGCGGCCTGCTCCTCACGCCCGGGGGAACAATACAACGATCCCAGCTCGTTTGGCTCGAAAAGCGTTCAGGTTCAGGTGCAGAATGAGCAGCCTGACCCTAGAAGGGACAATTCAAAATTGCTTTTAGCAGCAGGCAGAAAACAATCCCTTCCTTTAAGCTGAGGAATTCCTAAATGTGCCCGAGAAAAGAAAAAGAGAGCAGGCTGGAGC